>WBMW01003766.1:0-16422 GCA_013396635.1 Penelope pileata
TCTCCAGCAGGCCACCCCCCAGCTTCTACTGGTGCATGCGGTAACGGACATGGTAATGTCTCATTGACTGCACTTGTTGGGCTTTTCATTAATCAACATTCCCAAGTTCTTCTCATTAGGGCTGTTCTCCATCCATTCTCTGCCCAGCTTGTATTCACGCTTGAGATTACCCCCATCCAGGTAGAGAACCGTACACTTGGCCTTGTTGAACTGCAAGAAGTTAGCATCAAAAGGACTCACATTCAACATGTAGGATTGGCAAAACAGCAATGAAATTTTGGAGTTGATGAGGAACACTCAAATCCCTTACAAAGTATGTCAAAATACAGTTAGCGTTTTGAATGGGCTTTGAATTTAAAGGTCTGGACTTATCCCGCTTAGGACAAAAGTCTCGTTCTGAGCATGGCACTCTGAAGACAAAAGACTGCACAGTGCCTACAATAAGAAGGGAAAATCAAACTAGACAGCCCAAATGACGTGTTCTGTCTGAAAGCCTTCAGAGAAGGCAACTGTGACATACCTATCTCACTGTTCTGACTGATGCCTTACGTTTGCAGGGCACTTCTCTTTTGGCAACTTGCTGTTTCTGTCTGCTGGTAGCCTTTTGGAAAGTTAACTCTGTAGAGGGACAGTTTATGAAGTGCTGTCACAGGATACCCTGCCTAAACAGCTTAGCTTACTCTTCTTCCAATATAATCTACTTTCTGCAAGAAAGTAAATGTAACATCCCAACCTAGCCTATATTTCTACAACTCACCCTGCTTCTAGGATATGTACTACTAACACAAACACTCCAAGAGCATTCCTTACAAAGAAAAACATCCCTCATCTCTTCATCCTTCTCTGCAACCATTTTCTCATTAGTGAGCACAGTGTGCAAGATCTTGGCTGCAGCTGCTTTAAAAGCACTGTGCCTTTCCCAGAGGCTTGCTTTTGTTCCCACCTCACACCTTGCACATATTACTTTATATAATCTCACAACTCTACTGTCCCAGAGGGTTGAGCGGAGTAACCCTGGTGTCAGAGGTCATTGGTGAAGTTTTCTCTGAGATTTGAATGCTTTGTATTTGTGACCCTTCATCCTACCTCTGCTTCAGGAAAGAAAAAGAACAAATCCACCAAGCAGTCTAATAACAACCTGCCACCATTCACTGTAGAAAATAGAGCTGGTTTTAAATTGTAAAACTGGTAGAGAATTTTCAGGCAACAACTGTAAATGCTTTGAAACACACCTACTACCTCCAAAACCAGGAAGCAGTCATCAAGTGTTTAAATAGTTTTCCTTCTCATTATCTGGGGATGAGGGTTCAATACCAAATTCCATGCCGGAACAAATTTTTATGGACAAGTAATAAAGTCCTTTGAAACTGGGGGGATTATAATAGAAACGCTGACATAGCCTTATCCATGAACAGGAGAGAACAGCGTTGATATAATTATTCAATGCAACCTATAATCTTCACGGTGCTGTAAGTCAAAAGGAAGATGAGAGGCTTTGCATAATGCTGAAAATCTGTCAGGGCTTTGATGTTACTCTAATCCTACACTACCTAATAGTTCATTCAATGTCCAAGGGAATGAAAGAAATTTAATGTGTCATTTAAGATTATTGTAATTAGAAAGGCTATAGCAGAAACCAAATGAAAAAAAAATCTCTATTTGACTTATTTACCTAAATTAAATACTGTTTTCAGAATATCTAAGTAGTGTTTCACAATTCAGGTCACGTTTTTCAGGGAAGGCATGAGAAATTACTAGCTAGTCTGCTGTAAAAGAAAAGCAAGCAGAAATTAGCAAACACAATCCTTGTACTATTTGGAGACTACTTATAGGAAGTGTTATACTGAGGACCAAATTCTGTGATAGCCTTTTTACCCACAGAGAACAGCCTCAAAGCTGAGGATCATTTGTGCTGAAAGCCAGGGCAGTGGGACTTTGTGGGTTGCTGGATGGTCCCATGAACATCATCAGCTTCCACCCCAAAAGAAGCAGCGCAAATGGCTCCTCAGTGGTTACTAAAGACACACATGCATAGATTTGCATACTGAAATGATATCAAAAGCCCTAGGCACTCTCATTCAGCCTTCGTGATATAACACAGAAGCCCAAAAACATTAACATTAACAAGAAGCAGTTAAGTTGGAAATACCAAGTCCCTTTTCCAGTCTTTGGGGACCTACTGATCTGTAAGAACACAGACCCTTTAAACCATCTGGTGCACAGTGCAAAGAAAGCAGCTGAGCTCAAGAGGAGCTCTGCAGAGGAGAACAAGTCCCCAAGACACAAGAGATCCTGTTTACTCAATGTCCATCTCTCAGCCTTGAGGTGTTTCACGTACTGTAAAATTCTCAAGAGTTTTGCTGTGATCTTTAAGGTGGAAGCTAAGTGGAAATCTTGGAGAGTCAGGAGACTGGCCTTTTCCTGAAGATTCCTCAGTACAAGTTCACAGGGTGATCCTTGGCCTGCACTTTTATGAATAAGTGAGCAGGCAAACACTAGTGCTGCTCCTAGTACCTCCCCTCACCACGAGCCATGCCCTCCCCTCTAGCCACTCCTGCTTCCCTCCCTGTATCCAGAGAACTCCTGGGGAGGCTGCAAAGTGAAGCACATCCGAGAACTCATCCAGCCAAAACAAATAGATATACACAAGTTTTTGCTGGGGTGATTCTTGCTTAGATCTGCTCCCTGATCTGATTCTCTCCCCATTCACATAATTGTACAGGAACCAGAGGGGTGATAGCAGCATAGCTGATGGAGGGCAGAGCTGTGTGGCACACCACACATCCTGGCACTTCAGGCCTGAGCTTCAGGCAGACTTCTTTCTGCTCATGTCCAGGCTATTTAATATGCTACTTCCAATATGAAAACAATAAGTGTTTTGTTAATAATTGCTCTACATGGTTAAAAAAAAAAAAATGCAAATGGCCATACATACACCAAACATTTAGATAGTGGTTTTTATTAGTGGGTCCCAGAGTTTAAAGATGAGACTTACTACCCCATTCTTTCACTATGGGGAAAACAAGGCTGTTATGTCTTAAGCCCCACAACTGGCCAGTGCTAGAGCTTGGTTGTGTTCCCAGACCTGTGTACTAGCCCAGGCCTGTTTGCCAAAATGTACACAAACTGGCTAAAATAATGCAAACCTTTAGCACATATGTCTTTGGCTCATTCATAAATTACATATCCTGATGCTATGATTTGTTTCATCCACCCTTTTCCATAAACAAGTATTCTCTGTGGTAATCACAAAAATAGCAAACCTGTCCTGGGCAAGACCTTTGGCTCTCTCTGAAGCCATGTTTTATCTCCATGCTTAGGTGCGGGGAAATGCTCTTTTTCAGTCATCATTTTACTATCCTTTCCGTCCAGCACTGTAGGTTAAAGAAATTAAAAAAGAAAAATCCAGCATATATACAATGCAGAATTTAAAAGTCTTCTATGAAAATTGATCCAGGCTGAATTTTGTGAAGACTGACTTTGGAATTGTCTGCACAGAAGCTCTTAGTTTTAGGTCTCTTCTGTGTAAGAGATAAATTCATACAACATAAATTCACATTAAAATGGATTATTCAAGAAAGTGTCCATCCCCAGTCAGAGACTATTGTGCTGAACCAAAAAATCCACCTTTACACATAAGTTATGAAAATCACAAATTGCTTTTATGATTATGATGACCTTGATCTCTTCCTTTATAATTTCTTTCAGCTGAAGAGCAATATTTTTTCAAGGAAATGCAAATAAAATTCCTCAGCTTTACAGTACAAATGATGTGAAAGATACATGGATTTACTTGAACAGCAAGGCTTTCAGGAGTAAAAGATTGCCTCCTTGTGTAATGTTGATGTAATGTTTCTCTATGTTTGTGCTCTGGGAAGAATCAAACACCACACAGCTGAGTTGGAAGATTGGTTTAGCTAAAAAGCTGCTAACTTGTCCTTCAGAACATAAAGTGTTTTCAAACCCATCTTGGACTAATATTTAGTTTCTTATTTAATTTGATCTGTTTCTTCCAAGACTCAGGAGACGCAGCATGCTGAACCAAAACAACCAGGCTATGATATATAAGTCCAAAACACAGCAACTGCATAACTCTAGAGGATTTGTTTCCAAAACCTCTCTCATTTTAGCCTGAACGTTCCCCAAGTGCCCACAGCTCTGCTTCTGCACTGCCAGAGCTGCCCCAGTCTGAGCCATTAGGAACTGCTCTCATGGAATCAGGAATGAAAATGAGCTTCTTGAGTAGATGCCCAGGCTGCAGAAGGAAATCACCAGGGCTGAGAGGTACCTGGGAATCTGATAGGGAGACAGATAAGAGGAGGTTTGAACAAACCTGCT
Source organism: Penelope pileata (assembly GCA_013396635.1). Classification (NCBI taxonomy): domain Eukaryota; kingdom Metazoa; phylum Chordata; class Aves; order Galliformes; family Cracidae; genus Penelope; species Penelope pileata. The sequence continues at coordinate 4,339 of WBMW01003766.1, forward strand.
GACCGCCAGTGTCCTCCTAAGTCCCTGAGAGGGGAAGTAGCCAAACCAACTTCCCACCTAGAAGATAAAGGGCATGATAACATGCAAGATGAAGGGAGCTCTCATCTAGGAACAGAAGGAGGCATCTTCCCCATGTCCTCACAGTGTGTCTGTGCAACAGATTCAGGGCTCTGGGGCTGGAAACAGATGAGGGTCTGGAAAGCAGTTAGAACCCAGGAAGAAACAAGCACATTGAGCAGGGCCAATCAAGAAATCATATCAAAATCAGTGGCAGCAAAAAAGGGCATAGAGTCTTAGTTTAACTGGAGACTCCTTGCTGGGGGGCACTGAGGCTCCCATTTGCTGCCTAGATAACCTCTTCAGAGAGGTTTGCCATCTTCCGGGGGCAAGTGTCAGAGATGTTAAGAAGACTCTACTGAGATCGATAAAACAGGAAGACTATTGCCCACTTGTTGTCGTTCAAGTTGGGTTTCAGGAGGCTGCAATGAGGAAATTGAAGAAAATTGAAAAGGACTTTGCATTCCTTGGGAAGATGTTGAAGGAATCGGGAGTGCAAGTAGTGCTCTCCTCTGTCCTTCCAGTTGGCTGCTGGGACCCAGAAAGGAGGAGGAGAATGAATCAGGTAAATGACTGAGTGAGTGGATGATGTTATGATCAAGGTTTTGACTACTATGATCTTAGACAGGCCTTTCTGAGACCAGATATGTGGACATGGGATGGAATGTGACTGAGCAGGTGGGGCAAAAGTTTTTTGGGTAGCAAGTTGGCTGGATTAATTACCAGGGCTCCAAACTATTTTTGATGGGGGAAGGGGTTGGAGTTAGATGCGACAGAGAAAAGCTGGGGGATGCTGTCGCTTTAGGAGATTGCGGGGAAAAACCTCTGAATTACCCCCATCGGATCTTGTGAGGACTCCTCAGAGAACATAACATTGCCAATAGCCTGTACAAACTCTTCTTGTGTCCCTCAAGGGATATCTGCACCTTCTGCTCCCCTAAAATTCCTGTATAGCAATGCACGCAGCATGGGAAATAAGCAGGAAGAGCTAGAGGTCTTTGTGTGGCCACAGGACCATGGTCTCACTGCGGTCACAGAGAGGTGGTGGGACAGTTCCACTCATGACTGGAATGCTGTCATGGGTGGCTGTGTCCTTTTTAGGAAAGACAGGCTGGCAAGGCAAGGTGGTGGAGTTGCTCTTTACATGAGAAAGCAAGTAGAATACATTGAGCTCCACCTGGGGGTGGATGATGAACCAGTAGAGAGCTTGTGGGTGAGAATCAAGGGGCAGGCTAGTGTGGGTGACACTGTTGTGGGTGTGTACTACAGGCCACCTGATCAGGAGGAGGAAGTTGTTGAAGCCTTCTACAAACAGCTGGAAGTAGTCTCACGGCCCTGGGCATTGGTTCTTATGGGGGACTTAAATCATCCAGATATTTGTTGAATAAGAAACACAGCCAGGCACACATCGTCGAGCAGGTTCCTGCAATGCATTGAAGAAAACTTTCTGACACAGGTGGCGCAGCAGCCGACAAGAGAGGGCATGCTACTGGACATTGTTCTTACTAACAAGGAAGGACTCATTAGGGATGTGAAGATTGGGGGCAGCGTGGGATGTAGCAATGGTGGAATTCAGGATCTTGAGTAGAAGAAGCAAAGCAATAAGTAGGATTGCTACTCTGGACTTTAGGAAAGCCAAATTTGACCTCTTCCAGGACCTACTTGGAGGTATCCCCTGGGCTAGAGTGTAGAAGGTAAGGGGGCCCGTGAGAGCTGGTCAGCATTTGAGCAGTATTTCTTCTAAGCTCATGGTCAGTGCATCCCTAAGAGTAAGAAATCAGGGAAAGGTGGCAGAAGACCTGTGTGGATGAGCAAGGATCTCATGGATAAACTCAAAGGGAAGAAGAAGGTCCATGAAANAGAATATAGAAATGTTGCCAGGGCCTGTAGGGATGCAATGAGGAAGGTTAAGGCCAACTTGGAACTGACTCTGGCAAAGGAGATAAAGGATAACGAGAATGTTTTTTCTAAGTATGTAAACAGTAAAAGCAAGACTAGGGAAAATGTGTGTCCCCAACTAAATGAGGGGGGTGTCCTGGTAACAGGGGATGCTGAGAAGGTGGAGATGCTGAACGTCTTCTTTGCTTCAGTCTTTACTTCAAAGTCTCCCCCTCAGGAATTCTGGACCCTGGAGGTAAGAGAGGGATTCTGGGGAATGGAAGGCTTCCCTTTGGTCGAGGAAGAGATGATCCAAGAGCATCAAGGCAAAAATCAATGCACAAAAATCCATGGTCCCCGATGGGAAGTACCACGTGTGCTGAGGGAGCTGGCAAAGGTGATGGCTGAACTACTCTCTATCATCTTTGAAAGGTCTGGGAGAACGGGAAGGGTGCCTGAAGACTGGAAGATAGACAATGTTACACCAGTCTTCAAAAAGGGCAAGAAGGAGAACCCAAGAAACTACAGGCCAGTCAGCCTCACCTTCATCCCCGGAAAGATGATGGAACAACTTGTTCAGTACGCCATCTCCAAGCAATTGGAAGAGAAGAAGGTTATCAGGGGCAGTCAGCATGGATTCACCAATGGGAAATCATGCTCGACCAACCTGGTAGCTTTCTATGATGTCATCACGGGCTGAGTAGATTGGAGGAGAGCAGTGGATGTTGTCTACCTTGACTTCAGCAAGGCATTTGATACTGTCCCCCACAACATCTTTATAATGAAGCTCAGAAAATGCAAAATAGATGAGTGGACAGTGAGGTGGGTTGAGAATGGTCTGACTGGCTGAGGTCAGAGGGTTGTGATCAGTGGCACAGAGTCTAGTTGATGGCCTGTAACTAGGGGTGTTCCTCAGGGGTCAGTGCTGGGTACTGTCTCGTTCAACATCTTCATCAATGCCCTGGATGAAGGGATAATGTCCACCCTAAGCAAGTTTGCTGACAACACGAAGCTGGGAGGAGTGGCTGACACTCCAGAAGGCTGTGCTATCATTCAGCAAGACTTGCATAGGATCGAGAGTTGGGCAGAGAGGAACCAGATGAGCTTTAACAAAAGGAAGAATAGAGTCTTGCACCTGGGGAGGAATAACCACATGCACTAGTACAGTTTGGGGGATGACCTGCTGGAGAGAAACTCTGCAGAGAAGGACCTGGGGGTCCTGGTAGACAACAGGTTGGCCATGAGCCGGCAGTGTGCCCTGGTGGCTAAGAAGGCCAATGGTATCCTGGGGTGCATTAAAAAGAGCATGGGTAGCAGGTCGAGGGAGGTGATCCTTCTCCTGTACTCTGCCCTGGTCAGGCCTCACCTGGAGTACTGTGTCCAGTTCTGGATTCCTCAGTACAAATAAGATAGGGATCTCCTGGAAAGTGTCCAGCAGAGGGCTACAAAGATGATAAAGGGCCTGGAGCATCTTGCTTTGAGGAAAGGCTGAGTGACCTGGGTCTGTTCAGCCCATAGAAGAGAAGACTCAGAGGAGATCTTATCAATGATTATAAATATCTAAAGTACAGGAGGCAAAGGGGTGAGACCAGACTCTTTTCAGTGGTGTGTGGTGATAGGACAAAGGGAAATGATCACAAACCGGAACATGGGAAGTTCTGCACAAATATGCATAACGACTTCTTCACACTGAGGGTGATGGAGCACTGGAACAGGCTGCCCAGGGAGGTTGTGGAGTCTTCTTCTCTGGAGATTTTCAAGACCCATCTGGACACCTACCTGTGTGGCCTGCTGCAGGAAGCCTGCTTTGGCAGCGGGGTTGGACTCAATGGTCTCTCTAGGTCCTTTCCAACCCCTACAATTCTGTGATGCTGTGAAAAGAGATAAGGCAGAAAACAAAGTCTTCTGACAGGGCCAGTGTGGTTGACACATTTCTCACTTGTGCTGTGAGGACCAGCTCTTCTGGAGAACACAGCAGAAACAGAATATCAGCTACTACTGAAAGGATATTGAAAAAAAAATCACAAAGACAATCCTTTCCATTTCATTACCTGAGGTACTCTGACTAGTAGTTAGGACATGTTCCCAGCAAGGAAGATACCCAGGTTCTCCTTGGCCTTAAAAAAATCTTAATTATGTGAAGCTGAACATGTGTAAATAAGCAATCTGTGAAAGGAAACCAGCTTTCCTGAACCTGTACGTCACATACAAAGTCTTTACATGGGTATAATATATATCCCAGAAAGCTGAGGGGAAGAGAACTTCCAGAAGACCCACAGCTTCATTTTGAAATGAGGCACAGCAATCTTACCTACCTTACAGGCAAGAAGCCACATTTTCCCATGTTAGCAAAACCCTACTAATGATGACATGACAAAAACCCAAGCAGGGTCTCAAGCTGTTCAGCAGGTTCAGGCTGACATCACAAAGCATTAGTATTGACAGTTTAGTACTGTCGCATTCCAGGTTTCACAGGCTGTTTTCCTCCAAGGCCATTTCCTTCCTCAGAGCCCGTTTTCATTTTTTGCCCAATTCACAGCAAACCTTTAGCAGCTAATTTCAATTAATGATTAAGTGGAAACTTTTAATCAAATAATGAATGTACTGCTTGCTGTGATAGTTCAGCAATAAAGATGGTGACACAGTATGCTCTGACAATAATCTGCATCCTTAGAAAACTCTCATCCCTTTTAATTGTGCTGATGACTTAGAACTCCCTTTAGGAGACAATTAATAAAGTACACCACAAATGCGAATAGAAGCTTCCTGGTATCACAGCCCAGGTTATACCACCTGCAGCCATCAGCACCTGAGAGAACGTGCTCTCTATCCAGCCTGCAATGTATGTTGAAGAGGGCCAGCTAAACCAAACATGGTCCTGGTTAGTACAAGGGTAAGACAGAGAAGAGTAATTGTAGTTCGTTCATTGCTTAGCCCCTTACATCTTTTTTGCGGAAGGAAAGAAGTTCTGAATCTCTGCATTGGTAATCTCTCTCTTCAACTCCAAGACGTTTCCCCAGTTTGGTTTTAGTAGCTGACTACTCCTCAGCACAGGAGAGACATGAATCTGTTGGAGCACGTCCAGAGGAAGGCCACAAAAACGATCCGAGGGATGGCACACCTCTCCTACAAGGACAGGATGAGAGAGCTGGGGCTGTTCAGCCTGGAGAAGGCTCCGGGAAGACCTGATAGCGGCCTTTCAGTATCTAAGCAGAGCTACAAGAAAGATGGGTACAGACTCTTTAGCGAGGTCTGTGGTGATAGGACAAGGGGAAATGGTTTGTAACTAAGAGAGAAGATTTAAACTGGATGTAAGGAAAAAGTTTTTTACAGTAAGGGTAGTGAAGCACTGCAACACATTGCTCAGAGAGGTGGTGGAAACCCCATCCCTGGAGACATTCAAGGTCAGACTGGATGGGGCTTTGAGCAACCTGATCTAGGTGTACATGTCGCTGATCACTGTAGGGGAGTTGGACCAGATAATCTTTAAAGATCTCTTCTAACCCAAACAATTCTATGATGATGATTCTATTCTGCTCCCTTCCACCAAATTACAGACCACCTCTTCTAATAAAAATCTTCATCAAGGATTGCTGGCACATTCACATTTTGCAGCTGTATTCACGTGTTTAAATCCTTGAACTACGACTGTCCAGATTTGCAAAGAAAACCAATCACTGATAATTTAGCTGAATTCCTTGTCAAGGTGAAGCTCACACTGCCTCCGTCTTAGTGGGAATCAAGGTCCACCCTCCTTCACGTTTCTAAATGTCTACCACGTAGGGACAGTTTAATGATTTATAAATCTCTTTGATACCAAGACAGTGTCACTTAAGGACGTATCTCCATGGCAATATTTCATTAATCTACCTTCCTCACATGCAGGAAAGAACAGAACTGTTTTGTTCAGGAGCATCCACCACACTGTGCTATATTGCCACACACAATTTTCTGGTTAATCCTTTGCCTTTTCACAGTGCCAGTTAATATGAACAGAGGTAGTTTGTAGAACAGCCAAATGATTCATGATGGAAATATTGTCTCTTTTTTTTATCCTCTTACATTGTAAAATATTTACCAGTACCAATACATTGTAAAATGTATATTAGAAGTTAAACTAATATATTCATCTGATTGCCTTCTTGGCATTCATTATTTTCCCAGTGCCGCTTCTGAGCAGCTTCTCTGGTAGCAAAGATGCAGTTCCAAATGATGTGATTTTGACAGCCCTTAATAAGAAACAGATGGCACGTGTATTTGCAGTGATGCAGGTGGCTGGATTTGACTCAGCTGTATCGTGGGGATGCAGATGCTACTCTGACTCAACTAATGAAAGAAGAGGAGGAGCAGGAGATGTAAATTTAATGTTTACTTTGGCAAAAAATAAATCTGGACCGATTGACTTGGGGAAGTGCCACTATAGGATGTTGTCACCTACAATGATTTACACAAAAGGGTAGTCATGCAGAGACCTGCAGACACAGAAGAACTTCTAGGTCACAAAGGCCAAATGGAAACACATGCCAGACTCAGGCTGGAAATGTAGCAGCAGAACGCTAATCATGACATCTGTCCTTAAGCAGTAACAAGGACAACTTTTTGGCGGTTGTCTGGAGTTTGCAGACTGACTGCAGCTGCATTTTAGACAGCTTAGCTGCTTGTGTACTGGTGGCCATAAGACATATAATTATGGGGGAGAAGGAGGCAGGGATTGAGTTCCAAGTTTATCAGAGAAAGTAAGGGTTGTTTTGCAGCCAACTGGAGGGAAGCTTTCTTCATTCAGCATAGATGGTGTCTTTGCATTTCCTTGGCAAGGAATGAGAGTAAGGTGGAAGTATCTGGAGATATGAAGTCTTTGGGAACAGTGCTGGAAAAACGTGAGTAGAAAGAGCCAAATCTGCAAGCATCTTGTCCAATTACTGAAATGTCCTGAAGATAGAAGAAAATGGTGTGGAACATGATTGTGCATCCTCACTGAAGGTAAGAGGGGCAAAGGTAATAGTAGCTATTAGACTCATTCCAAAGAAACATTTTTCCTTACAAAACTGTGGAAATATAGACCATTATGTATAATTTCAGTTCTTTTTTACTATATCAGTGTTTCAGCATGAATAAGCAGATTTCCTTAATTACAGTTCCAAGTTGAAAACCTTTGTAAGGATATTGTTTAGAGAAGTGTTTCTTCATTGATCTCATCTGCTGTGAAGATTGTGTGCACTACCAGCATTTGAGGCCAATGTGTTTTTTGAATTTGTATTCAAATCTATTTCTATGCCTTCTTATTCTTTAAATATAATACCAAGACGTGCATTTCATGGCTAGACCAAGTAACACCCATTTTAGAGTATGTGCATTCAGTGGAATAACATATGAGCTGGGAATGATAGGGTAGGCAAGAGTAGAAACTGCATGTGACAGATGTAAGTATACTCAAGGTAAAGTTAATATACTAGGCAAATAGGTTTAAACCTTCAAGCCTTCAGAGGAGATACCATATTCATCACTGACTGGAGCTTTAGACCGTAAGTATTCAGACAAATGTTCTTGGAAACTACAGGCCGGTCAGTCTCACCTCTGTGCCTGGCAAGATCATGGAGCAGATCCTCCTGAAGGCTCTACTAAGGCACATGGAAAATCGAGAGGAGGTGATTGGCGGCAACCAACATGGCTTCACCAAGGGCAAATCGTGCCTGACAAATCTGGTGGCCTTCTATGATGGAGTCACAGCAACAGTGGATAAAGGGAGGGCAACCGACGTCATCTACCTGGACTTGTGCAAGGCATTTGACACTGTCCCGCACAGCATCCTGGTTGATAAACTGGATAAATATGGGTTTGATGGACGAACCACTCACTGGATAAGGAACTGGCTGGATGGCCGCACTCAGAGAGTGGCGGTCAATGGCTCAGTGTCTGAATGGAGACCAGTGACGAGTGGTGTTCCTCAGGGATCAGTACTGGGACCAGTGCTGTTTAACATCTTTGTCGGTGACGTGGACAGTGGGATCGAATGCACCCTCAGCAAGTTTGCAGATGATGCCAAGCTGTGTGGTGCAGTCGACACGCCAGAGGGAAGGGATGCCATCCAGAGGGACCTGGACAGGCTTGAGAGGTGGGCCCATGCCAACCTCATGAAATTCAACAAAGCCAAGTGCAAGGTCCTGCACCTGGGTCGGAGCAATCCCAAGTACACATACAGGCTGGGCGGAGAATGGCTTGAGAGTAGCCCTGAGGAGAGGGACTTGGGGGTGTGTGTTGACGAGAAACTCAACATGAGCCGGCAGTGTGCGCTTGCAGCCCAGAAGGCCAACCGCATCCTGGGCTGCATCAAGAGAAGTGTGGCCAGCAGGTCGAGGGAGGTGATTCTGCCCCTCTACTCTGCTCTCGTGAGACCTCACCTGGAGTATTGTGTCCAGTTCTGGGGCCCCCAACACAAGAAGGATGTGGAGCTGTTGGAGCGGGTCCAGAGGAGGGCCACGAGGATGATCAGAGGGCTGGAGCACCTCCCCTACGAGGACAGGCTGAGAGAGTTGGGACTGTTCAGCCTGGAGAAGAGAAGGCTGCGGGGGGACCTGATAGCAGCCTTCCAGTACCTGAAGGGGGCCTACAGGAAAGCTGGGGAGGGGCTTTTTACAAGGATAGATAATGACAGAACAAGGGGTAATGGTTATAAACTGGAAGAGGGTAGATTTAGACTGGATATAAGGAAGAAATTCTTCACTGTGAGGGTGGTGAGACAGTGGAACAGGTTGCCCAGGGAAGTCGTTGATGCTCCCTCCCTGGAAGTATTCAAAGCCAGGCTGGATGGGGCTTTGGGCAACCTGGTCTAGTGGGAGGTGTCCTTGCCCATGGCAGGGGGGTTGGAACAAGATGATCTCTAAGGTCCCTTCCAACCTGAACCATTCTATGATTCTATGATTCTATGATTCTTACTTCTGTCTCTTACAGCAGTGTATAATTAATCCCTGAAGGAAATAGCCAAAAGTCTCCATTATAGTTCAGCATAACATCGCACAAAGCACTCAAAGAAAAATGCTTCTTCTGTAGCATTTTCACACTGGCTGTTAGTGAGCTCTCCTCCACGCTGTTTTCATTCAGATTGCATAGAAGATTTTTATGGGTAGCCAATATGTCATGTCCTACAACCCTGGGGAGATGTTTTTACACATTTCTCCCTAGTCAGCCCCACACATACAAGTGGACAAGGCAGAGGCTTTTAATAGGCATGTGGATACTTTCACGCCTTCTCTTGGGCTGCCTGTTAATTTGTAAGAAAAGACACTGCTTGGGGTGACAAAGGCTATGCGCAGAGGTACCAGGAGGGGTCACTGCAGTTGTGGAACTGCGCAATATGGGACAGTATCTGGATCTCATTTCGGTCCTCTTTCAAAAAACTTTTCTGTGAAAACAAACAAACAAACAACCTTATCCTGAAGACAACTTGTGTAACTACTAGGTGAGGTTAGCACCATATCTTGGCTCTCAGACCTATGTTTCACAGCTCTACGCATATTCAGATTGCCAGCATAAACATCTGAGGGCTCAAACTGTAAAGTAGATGACTGAAATAATGTTAAAAAAAAAAAAAAAAGATCTTGACATCTACATTTTAAATACCAAATGATTTATTTTAGAAACAACACGTGAACACAAAGGATTTCAAAAAGAACTTATTGACTTTCCTGTGACAAAATATGACTGGGTAGGAAAAAACTAAACTGATGTTCTCTTCTCTGCTCTCATCTACTTCTGCAGAGACATAATCGAGCCCTAAAGCTATTGTCCTTTTGACATCTTTAACTCATTAACAGGAAATTAACTCTCACTTTATTTATGTCAGTACCATGCATGACCTCGCCTTGAAACAGACAGCTCTTGAAAAACATTCTATTCTCATTTTGAACTTGAGTGGGAAAAAGATTTTTCTAAACACCAATTAGTAAGCTTCAATTTCTATTTGTTTTACTGGACAGTGCCAATACAAGATCAAGTTACATCTACTATGATAATATGGTACATTTGACAAAACTCATGGGATTGACTAACATTTAAAAACAGACATACTGCAAAGAGAAAATTTATTAGTATCCATGGTCAGTTTTACAAAAAGTGATGCCTTTTATAGATTGAACATTCCAGTTCTTATTATTGGGTGACTTGTTTGATCTCATTACGAAGAAAATCATGTTAGTTCAAAGAATCTCAATGTCTAAGCAGTGCTGACGGATATTTACAGAATGAGTCAAACTTGAAAAGTAAGATTCCAAAATATTCAGACAGCAAGTTCTCCTTGTTTAAGACCACAGAAGGGAGAAGATGTTTCTAATTTCCCCAAAAGCTGTTCTGACAATGTAAAGGAAATATATAAAGTATGTGCATAATTAGCCATCCAAGTAGGTCACACTGAAAGTGATGCCTCCTATTTATTTATATGAGAAAGGAAACAGATACAAAGAGCACAATAACACTGTTTGATAGAGAAAATTCTCAGCTACAAAACACTATTTTTCAACATAGTCACCACCACTAGCTATGCATTTTCACCAGTGATGAACAAGAGCCTGCACACCGTGCTTGTAAAAATCAGCACCAGCGGAGGTGCCCCACTGTCACTGTCACACTGCTGAAATGCACCACCACTGCCTCGCTGCTCACATCCACTGTTTTGTGCCCAGAAAAGTTCAGCAAGTGTCAATGAATGTCAATGGGTTCCATTTTTTCTTCATGGAGGAATTCAGTTCCACACCTTTTCTTCATATGCAGTTCCATGTCAGATAATACTGTGTCAGACTGTCCCTCTGCTGCCATCTGTTGCGTGGCAACAAAATGTAATGGAATATCAGTGGGGAAGTTCAACCTCTGCTGCCATACCACCAACATCCACGTCTGATGTCATGGGCCAACATAGTAAAATAGGAGGCATTACCTTCAGAGCAGCTGTCTTACAACTTTCTTCTCAATTTTAATCTGGAAAAAAAAAGAAATAAATCAGATGTTAAGAGTTTTTTCTGTTTATTTTTTTATTTATTTATTATCTTGACTTAACTCATGCAAAGGACCTACATGTAGCCAAACCCAGCTTATTTAAATTTCCTTTTCTCCTGCACTTCAACCCTAACCCAAACAGTGGAGACTAGACCATGAACTTCAGGAGAGTGACCTTCAGACTGTTCAAGAAATTACTGGATGAGGTCCCCTGGGAAAATGCCCTTAGGGACATAGGAATGAAACAGCTGGCAGCTCTTTAAGGACACTTTTCTGAGAGCACAAGAGCTCTCCATCATACCGCATAAGAAATCAGTCAGAGAAGACAAGAAACAGGAATGGCTGAGCAAGGACCTTCTGCTCAGCCTGAAGGACAAGAAGGAAAAGTATAGGCAGTGGAAGCAGAAACGGGTGGAATGGGAAGAGTATAGGGATGTTGTCGGGAAGTGCGGAGATGGGATCAGGAAAGCCAAGGTGCAGACAGAACCGAACTTGGCAAAGGACATCAAAAATAACAAGAAGGGATTCTATAGATACATTGATCAGAAGAGACAGACAAAGGAGAATGTAACTCCTCTGATAAATGAGAAAGGAAAACTGGCTTCAACAGACATGGAGAAGGCTGAGGTACTCAACAAGTTCTTTTTCTTGGTCTTCAATGGCAGTCCAACTTCCCATGCCTCTCAGGTCCCTAAAACTTTAGGTAGGGGTAAGGGGAACGAAATTCCTGCCACTGTCAGAGTGGAGCAAGTCCAAGACTGTGTCATGAGGCTGGATGTATATATGGGGCCAGACAACATGCATCTCAGGGTTGTGAAGGAAGTGGCTGATGTGGTTGTCGAGCCACTCTCCATCATACTTGAAAAGTTATGGCTGTCAGGCAAAGTCCCTGGTGACTGGAAAAGGGGAAACATCACTCCCATTTTTAACAAAGAGAGAAAGGGAGACCCAGGGAACTACAGGCCAGTGAGCCTTATTTCTGTGCCTGGGAAGATCATGGAGCAGATCATAGAATAATAGAAACACTAGGTTGGAAAGGACTTACAAGATCATCTAGTCCAACCATCCTCCTATCACCATTACCACCCACAAAGCTACTAAATCATATAGTCCCTCATCCAGACGCTTCTTGAACGCCAGGGATGGTGACCCCGCCACCTCCCT
>WBMW01003766.1:16593-27498 GCA_013396635.1 Penelope pileata
ATCCAGCCTATCCAGATCCCTCTGAAGGGCCTCCCTACCCTCACGCAGATCGATACTTCCTCCCAACTTGATGTCATCTGCAAACTTACTGAGGGTACACTCAAACCCCTCATCTAGGTAATCAGTAAAGATATTAAACAAGATGGCCCCCAGAACCCCTGGGGGACACCACTTGTGACATGACACCAGCTGGACTTAACTCCATTAACCACTACCCACTGGGCACGGCCCTCTAGCCAGTTCTTTACCCAGAGAAGAGTGTATCTGTCCAGGCCACGGGCTGCCAGTTTCCCCAGGAGAATACTGTGGGAGACCGTGTCAAAGGCTTTGTTGAATTCTAGGTAGACTACATCAACAGCCTTTCCCTCATCTACCAGTCTGGTCACCCAGTCACAGAAGGAGATGAGGTTGGTCAAGCACGACCTGCCTTTCGTGAACCCGTGCTGGCTGGGCCTGATCCCCTGGTTGCCATGCACATTCCGTGTGATCTCCCTCAAGAGGATCTGCTCCGTAACTTTCCCTGGTACCGAGGTCAGGCTGAAAGGCCTGTAGTTCCCCGAATCTTCCTTATGATCTTTCTTGTAGATGAGAGTCACATCAGCAAGCCTCCAATCCTCTGGAACATCTCCAGGTAACCAGGAATGCTGACAGATGGTGGAAAGCGGCTTGGCAATCACCTCTGCCAGCTCCCTCAGCACCCTCGAGTGGATCCCATCTGGTTGCATGGACTTGTGGCAGTCCAGATGGAGGAGCAGGTCTCTGACTGTCTCTGCGTGGATCACAGGGGGTGTATTCTGCGTCCCATCCCAGACTTCCAGGTCAAGGCAAAAAGTACCCTGTGGACAAGTGATCTGACTATTAAAGACAGATGTAAAGAAGACGTTGAGAACCTCAGCCTTTTCCTTATCCTCAGTGGTCACATTCCCTGCCACATCAAGTAAAGGACAGAAATTCTCCTTAGTTCTAAGGAATTTAGAGGATTTTTTGTTCACTTTTACTGTAGTAACCAGTCTAAGTTTGAGCTGAGCTTTTGCCTTTCTAACTTCCTCCCTGCATATCTGGGCAACTTCTCTGTAGTCTCCCCAAGTAGCCTGTCCCTTCTTCCAGAGGACATAGACTCTCTTTTTCTCCCAGGGTCTCAACAGAAGTTCCCAGTTCATCCACGCTGGTATTATTCCACTCCGGCTCGCCTTATAGGACTCAGGGACAGCTTGCTCCTGTGCCTTTAAGATTTCTGTCTTGAGGAGCATTCAGATTTCCTGGACCCCTTTACCCTTCAGGACTGACTCCCAAGGGACCCTTGCAACAAGTGCCCTGAACAGGTCAAAGTCTGACCTCCAGAAGTCCAAGATAGCAGTTTTGCTAGTCACTCTCCTGACATCACCAAGAATAGAGAACTGTACAATTTCATGGTCACTCTGGCCAAGACAGTCCCCAACCTTCACATCTCCCACCAGTCCTTCTCTGTTAGTGAAGGCAGGTCTAGTGGGGTACCTCCCCTCATAGGCTCATACCAGCTGTGTCAGGAAGTTATCTTCCACACACTCTAGAAACCTCTTGGACTGCTTCCTCTGCACCCCCACCTCCAGCACTGTTCCCCTAGGCTCTTTTCTGGTGAGCCCAGTTTTATCCCCATCATAGCTAGTTTAAAGCTCTTTCGATGAGCCCTGCTAGCTCCTGTGCTAGGATTCATTTCCCCCTTTGAGACAGGTGTGTTCCATCCACAGACAACAGGCCAGGGGCCTACTAAACTGCTCCATGGTCAAAAAACCCGAAGTTCCTGTCTCAACGCCAACCTCTCAGCCAATTATTCATTACCTGTGTTTTCCCAGCCCATTCCGTGTCCTTCACCGCCCCAGAAGGTACGGAAGCAAACACCACTTTTGCTCCCACCCCTTGAACTAATCACCCTAAACCCCTGAAATCTCTTTTCATAGTTTGCAGGCTTCTCTGAGCTATTTCATTGCTGCCTGCCTGAGCTATGAGTAATGGATAGTAATCAGTGGGGTGAACCAGATCTGGGAGCTTTCTATTTATGTCCCTGACCCAGGCCCCAGGGAGGCAGCACACTTCCTTATGGCTCGAGTCTGGTCTGCAAATTGATCCTCCTGAAAGACATGTTAAGGCACACGTGAGATGAGAAGATGATCCAAGACAACCAGGATGGCTTCATGAAGGGCAGATTGTACCTGACCAATCTGGTGGCCTTCTACAATGGAGTGACAGTATCAGTGAACCAAGGAAGGGCACCTGAGTGTCATCTACCCAGACTTGTGCAAGGCCTTTTGACATGGTCCTGCAGCACATCCTTATGTCTAAGTTGGAGAAATATGGATTTGAAGGGTAAACTATTTGATGGATAAATAATTGGTTGGAAGGTTGCCGCCAGAGGGTTATGGTCAATAGATCTATGTCCAGGTGGAGGCTGGTCACGAGTGGCACCCCCAAGGGGCCCATGGACCAGTGCTCTTCAATATCTTTATCAATCAATGATGTAGATGACGGGATTGAGTGCACCCTCAGCAAGTTGGTGATGACAAAGCTGAGTAGTGCAGATGACACAATAGAAGGAAGGGATGCCATCTAGAGGGACCTGGACAGGCTAGAAAAGTGGGCCCATGTGAACTGAATGAGGTTCAACAAGGCCAAGTGCAAGGTGTTGCACTTGGGATGAGGCAATCCCAGATACATGTGCAGACTGGGAGAAGAACTCCTTGAGAGTAGCCCTGCAGAGGAGGACATGGGAGTCCTGGTGGACAAAATGCTGGACATGAGGCAGCAGTGTGCACTTGCATGCTGGAAGGCCAACAGTAACCTGGGCTGCATCAGAAGAGGGGTGTGCAGCAGGGTGAAGGAGGTGATTGTCCCTCTCTACTCTGCCTTCGCGATGCAGCATCTGGAGTGCTGTGTCCAGATCTGAGGCCCCCAGTACAGGAAAGACGTGGAGCTGTTGGATCGGGTCCAGATGAAAGCCATGAAGATGATTAAAGGACTGGAGTACCTTTCTTACGAAGAAAGGTTGAGAGAGTTGGGCTAGTTTATCTTGGAGAAGACCTGGGGGAGACCTCATTGCGGCCTTTCAATACTCGAAGGGAGCTGACAAGTAGGAAGGAATCCAACTTCTTACATGGTCCAATAGTGACAGAACAAGGGGGAATGGCATTAAACTGAAAGAGGGGAGATTTAAGTTAGATGTTAGGAAAAAATCCTTTACTCAGAGGGTGGCGAGGCACTGGAACAGGTTGTCCAAAGAACCTGCGGATGCCGCATCCCTATCAGTGTTTAAGGCCAGGTCAGATGAGGCCCTGGGCAGCCTGATCTAGCGAGTGTCGATCTTGTCCATGACAGGGGAGCTGGAACTGGATGAACATTAAAGTTCCTTCCAACCTAAGCCATTCCATAATTCTATAAGTGCCTTAAGCATCTTAGGAGCCTTCTTTTCCTTCAAAAAGCACATAAAGAAATGCATACATAGTGGTGCCATGGGATGCGCAAAATGTGCAGACAAGCCTGTAAATTACCTCTAGCTAAATGTAGAATATGAAGCTGATATTTGGCAATACTGACCCAGGATAAAATTTCCATGAGTTTATAGAAAAAGGGGTTATACATCGTCTTTACAAGATTCAGACAGCTGCATTTCCCTGCTATAATATGTATATCAAAAAGACGAAAACCATAATCGTAGTAACTCTTTTGAAAATGGTTTTAACCATTAGATAGCAATACCCATTATCCTGAAGCCATTTAGATCTCTACTTTCTCAGCAATATGTTTATGAACACCTTTATGTAACTCATAATGTATATGGATGAACATGCCCTCATAATGCTCTTCTGAAGCATGGGAATACTTTCATCTGTGCCTTACAAATGGGGAACTGAACCGAAGAAATATGCAACAACATGCAGGTTAACATTAACATTTTCTGAATGATACCTTGGAAAAAGTGTAATTTACAAGTCTTACCATATTTTCAAACAAGTAACTGGCTGTAGCATGCTAAGTTATGGTTAGAATGCAGCTTAGGGGATTAATCACTTCTGTGCTATGGGAGTACTTGGGTTTGACTGTAACCTTGGCATAATGCACACCAATAATATGGAAGCTTCAAAGACCACATCAGAAGCAAAATGAGGAAATCTGTAACAGATATTGATAAAACTGAAAAAAGTAATGTGTGAGTTTATTATTGTATCGTAATGATCTCAGGATTTAACAAGTGCTTCTGAGAAACTATATCAGTTTCATACAGAAGGAAAACAGCAACCTGGTGATAAAAACCAACAATGACAAGCTCAAGCAGTCTTCAGATCTACTGTCTTACTATTTCAATGACACCCACCACCACCTCCCTGCATTAATGCACACATGTACACTCCCACTCCCCAAACCATTAGGTTTTTAAAAACTGATAAGCTTTATTGCATCTACCTAAAAGCATGAACTTTCAGATTTTCTGTAAAGAAAAAGAAAATCAAAGACTAATCCTGAGAGAAAGCAAGTGTCTTAGTTTCTAACAGAAGTTACTTCTCTCACAGTGTCTGGTATGAAGTTATGTTTTGTTTTCAGAAGAGAAACAAAACTGATAACATCTGGCAGTGTTGAGCACAGCCAAGGACATATTTTGTTCCTCAGTAAAGCCGTTAGAAGGCGTAAGGAGGCGGGAACTGGGAGGGGACAGGNAAATCATGATTTTTTATTTAACTGGAAAACATCACAAAACAAAGTTATCTCTGTGGTTTACTGACACTTCTTATTTATTTTTAAAAAAATCTTACCCCGTCAGTGTTTCAAAACAATCTTCAATAAGCCGATTTTAAACCAAGATTTTTCTGAGAAAAGGTTTGGTCAAAGTAAACTGCCTACTAATAAGCCTTAGTAAAACTCAAATTTAAAAAAAAAAAAATCCAAATAAGGTAGCAAGGACTTTGAAGAGACAAGGAATGGTCAATAAACAAGTTCATTTTGCTCTTAGTTTTCCTGTGGTAGTTCTATACTCCTCAGGGCACAATACAGCAACTGCATATTCATTCTATTTTTTAATTAAACCTAATTTTAAAAGATAGATATATTGTAAACAACAAAAGTGCTAGGTTTTAAAATCAAACCTATCGTGGGCTGGCTGAATTTTCATCTTGAGAAGTGAAATGGTAAAACAGTAATTCGTACAATTTTATGTGATAAGAGTGCACTGAATCACTTCCAGTGCGATTGTTCAAGTCATGCAAATTTAAGACATGCTTAAGGCTCTAGTTTTCAACCAAAAATTCTGCTCGTTGTTGTTGGAATGAGTGGAACTTGGATGTTTTGTAATCAGTTGAGAGCTTTCAATGACAAACTGGTCAAGTATCAACTACTAATTGTTGTTTACACTCATTAACCTAAATCAGAGTTGATAGAAATGACCACCACTTCCATTTTCAAGTCTTATTCTCCTTAAATTGTCCCAGGATTCTGAGAATGGTAACTGTTTCAAAGTTGTTTGTATGGGTGTAAGTGCAAGGTACGGTTGAAAGAGATAGGATCAGTCTTGAGGGAGTATATCATTAGAGGTGGAGTGAATTGCTGTGGGAGATCAGTGCAATAGGGCAAAGCTACTCCTCACTCATTATACCTCTTAAATAGGCAATCTTTCCTGATTGAACTCCAAGGGCAAAATCAAACAAGCAGAGAGGATTGTTAAACTGGATCCATCCCTGACAGAATTTCCAGAATCCAGAAAGCAAACCTGAAAATATTCTGTGTAAAGCACATGGGTCCTTTTCCTTATGTGTCAAGCTACTGTTAGTCTAAACATCAGGTGCCACACAAACACAGGAAAAATCCTGTCTTTATTTAATGACTGATCTTGGTGAGTGTAGAGCAATCTTTTGAAAAGTGAAGCCCAAAAAATGAATTTGGTATCAAGAAATGTAATGAAAACCAAATGAAGGTGAAAGGCTCAGGTCTAACTGTTTTAATAAAGCCTTGTCGTGAGGTCAACCAGTTATTTCATAAAGGCTTGACATTAATGCAAATGATTATGGAAGAAATGCTCTCTGAGGTCCAGGGGTATAATAAGTTTCATTTTGACTGTTTTTAAAAACTCTTAGCAGCTTAGTGACATTTTCTTTGTTAAAGCAAGGCACATTTTTGTACAAAATGTATTTTTTACTTTAGATTAAGTCACAACATGCTACAATCAAAATGTCCATTCTTACTTCCCAGGACAATGCTAAGACCCTAAAATTGAAGAGATGAAATAAACCAATCTTGAAAATATTACATAAAATATTTAAAAATATACTCTGAAATGAAGAGCCTTGTGGAAAATAGAAATTATTAAAATTGAATCAAGTTTCAAATATTACCTTTCAGGTAAATTCCTTATTTATTCTAAGGATTTTAATTTGTTGGCCTATAGCTCTATATTTATATCATTAACCAGAGCTGAGTCAAAACAACGACATTACAGTTTGAGATAAGAGAAAAGGAAAAATGAGGGAAAAAAAAATCTTTAGGTGAGAAATTCAATTTACCTTTAGCTCTATTGCCCCCAGAGGCCACTTGATAGCAGGCCCTGTGATAAATCCACCATCCAATGCCATGGTAAATTGCTAGGTTAATGAAGAGAGGTCAAGTAGGGAAATGGGAAGCGAGAATGGAAAGGTGTTGATCATCTGTAAATGACTTGCTTCAGGGAGTACACTGTTAAAGCTCAGAGAGTGAAGTACAGCAAATTTTTCTTGGATGATAAGTAGAGAATTGGCCTTACTTTTTTTCTGTATTTCACCAAAACTTCCCTGTCAAACTAATGATTTTTTTGTGTGTGTGCATAGGAGTGCAATGTTGTAGTAGAGGAATTTCATGTGAAAAGAAAGGAGTGACACATAGGAAGAGCAGAAGGAAAAATTAAGCTTTTTAGGCAGTAAATCATCTTTTTAAATATTAATAATGTAGTCTTAAACGTGTTCGTGAATTCATTTTTCATATCTTTATCTTCACATTACAGATTTCTTTTAAGCATGTCACTACCTTTACAAATAGTCCAATTTGAAAATTGTAAGGCATAATCCTTATTTCTTGATTTATTTTTTTAATGGTTGGTGGTTCTGTGAAGTAAAGAAGATACCAAAGAACATAGTTTGTAAGTAACTAGCATAAAAACAATTATTGTCTTATAGTCTCAGCTTTCAGACATCTTTGTGCATAAGCAGAGTTGCTTTTGTGAGTGTCATTACCCTCATGTTTTTAAATTGAGGATTTCTTGTAATGTTGCTCTCTGGTTTCTTTAGGGAGCCAGGCTCTGTTGCATGATAAACAATGCAGGAGGTCTGCATGGAGTTTCAGTGATCTGGTTACGGGGTCTGTCTGTTACCAGCTCAGGGCCCTGTTCCCGTGTTGCTCCTCACAACAAGATTAGTATTTCAAACGTTTCAGTGCATTTTATTTTGCCGTTTGACCATCTCCTGAAGCCACATAATACCACTGGGTTGAAATATGGAGCAGAAGAAGAAATAGCTAACACAATATACAAAACACACATTTTCCATCATTTTCTAAAATCACAGCTTTGACACTTACTTTCATGAGAAATAATTTTATGTTGTCAATTATTCTAACTACTGTCATATGCTAATTCTGTGGTTTAGGTACAACATTTTTTATTTTTAATTTGTGTGTTTAGAGGGTGCAAAGGGGAAAATTGTAACAGTTCACCAAACTAGGAAAATGGGAGCACATCTTTAAACACCATTATGGAAATTCATATCTTCAGTTAGGAAAGGAAAAGGAAATCCTGACATCATACTTTGCATTGGGTTAACACATGTTGTTCAGCACATGAGGATTCAATCGATTTTCATGTTCACTGTAAACATGTATCTACAGGGGAAGTAAAGGAGCATGAAGGTCAGATAACCTGTTTTCTAAAGAAAGCTTTCAAACAATCAAATATAAAAAACACATTGGTATGCACTGGGAGGTATATTATTTAAAATTAAACAAACAAACAAAAGATTCCTACATGTTAAGTAAACATTGAGATCTCCATGCCAAGGACCTTTACACCACAGTGGGCTTTCTTTAGCAGATGGTAGGAAGTCCTTGAACTGTGGGGCCTGAAAACTGCACAGCCATTGGCTACACAGTTGGCAAGACCTTTCACGAACATGAATGTACACGTTTGCACTTCTGAAGGTATCACAGATGCCAGGTGAATTATCTGAGTCCTTGAAACATCAACGGAAAAATTAGGAGTGCTGCACCTTCATTACTCTGTCTTTAACTAGTGCAGAAAGCTAGAGGTGGTTGACAATTCATTTGGACACAGATGCAGGGGTCAGTTCAGAAGCTTGTGCCAAATCCTCCCCCCTTCAGAGGCAACACAGCAATGTCAGGTGGGACTGCGAGTTCAGCCCTGGATTTTACATGGTCAGAAAAACAGCTTTCACTGCATTCTCCTGATTTTTAGATGTGAGAATAGTTTCAAGCTCAGGAAGCTTGAGTGTAAAGAACAACTCCTTATATTTCCTGCACTGAAAGCACCCAATCTCAGACCCAGTGGCCAGTGCGCTGGGACATGTATCATCAAAGCCTTGGCTACTGTTACATGCATATTCTCCTCTTCTCCAGGGAAACACCTAAAATTCCAACTATACATTTCTAAAGAAAATAAATAAATAAATAAAATAGCAGTAATTGAGATGCCTCTCTTAGCCTGCTCTCAGTGCTATTACCGAAGTCAGAGTACTTTGCTTACCATCAAGGGATCGGCACTGAGAGCTATTGCCCTGATTCAGAGAAAGCTATTTCCTTTTATGTTTCCTAAGATTTCCAACCAGCTCCCATGAAGGGTATAAAGAACTGATACTTTTACACTTGATGTAAGATGTGTGTTACTAGCTTCAACTGAAGCTGTATGTGCAGTGCCTGCTCTCCACATATATATGATGTTTGTCTCTCTTCACTCTCAGGAAACATCTTCAAAGGCTATTCTGAAAATGCTAGTCTTATGGATACCACATATTCCTGCCTGCTCCCTCTTATTAATCCAGACCCTTAGCCCAGAAATGCTCTATTGCAGAGTTGTAGTCATCTGTTTGGCCACCAGAGTTTGTATGTCTTTTCCAGACTTGGTAACCAGATAACTGGATCAAAGTGAGAAACTCTCACTGTGTTTTTAAAGAATACGTATGAAAGGTACTTGACTGATTGCCTTTAAAAACTTTAATCTCCAATTAATCATAGGAACAAAAACAGAAGCCTGAAAGCAACAGTATCTGTTACTGAAAGAGTAATTAAATCTTAGGAGTGTGATGCTGAATTTAATCTTTGACCTACTATTAACAAATCAGGATAACTGAGTAGATTCTTTGCAATAGGCAAACAAATCAAATCTTGACATTTTCAGGTGGAAACTGTTGGCCCAGCTGTCTGCAGCTAAAATGAGTGGTTTTTTTGCTCAGCAGTCCAGTTCCTGGGATAAGTATTCATTTCTAGCTCTAGATCGTGAGATGAACAAGAACTGCTGCCAAAATGGGAGAACCTGCTTCCTGGGAACTTTCTGTATATGTCCAATAGATTTTACAAGCAGATATGACAAACATGTCAGGTGAACAAAACGTGGATGGAATTTTATCCTAGAAACAATAACAAGCTTAATTTCAAGACAAGTAATTCCAGATACTTTTTATTATTATTCTTGTTGTTTTCTGACAATGCAGCCTCTGTGGCACTGTGAGATGTGGGGAGTGGACCAAGGATGGCTTCCTGCTCTGCCAGAGCATCCATGGGGTCCTCCACTATTATCCTCATGGCCTAAGAACGCTGTGGTAGGAAACATCAGGGGTCCTGCACATCACAGGCCATTGTACCAGTACCCAGAAGCATATTTCTGCTGTTTGTGCCTCTGTCACTGAGTGGATCCAGCTGCCTAGAACAGTGGCCCTCTGATCATGGAGATTCCTTGCACCTGCAGCAGAGCTTAAATGCACTTAAGCATCTACTTAAACTTGCCACCAATGATTACTAAGTCCTCATCACCTGACCACCTACAAAACTGGTGCTTACCTCTCCCCACAGAGAAGAGGGTGGATGTGACGTTGTGGGGAAGGATCTACAGTGGAGAGCTGAGGAACGGGGTTGGTCATTTTCGTAGTGTTTATTTGTTTTTTTTTGTCAGAGAGCTTCTCAGAGGTTTGAAGAAAAGCTCTGCTATCCAGCACTGTCTCCATGAAAGAACAACCTGTTTCTCGTTACCTTAGGCTTTACCGGTTGGTAGATCTCTTCTACTATAGAAACAACAACATTTGACCCATGACAGTAGCCCAGGAACTCTTGAAAAACGTACTGTCTTTTCTGCTTTAAAGGTGACTCCTTTAACTCCAGATTTGATGTGCATGAAGGGCACAGCTTATATAAATTCTACTTCTGGATTTTATTTCAGGAAGAATTAGAGTTGTTTTTTGTTTGTTTCTTTTTTACACTAAAATCAATGTGAAGATTGGAAGGTTTGTATAAATAATACCTAGAGTCTGTGGATTTATCAAAAGTATGATATTTATACACTTGTATGAAAGTAATTGGAGAAGAACACTTCAAATTTTGCTACTTTCAGTGGTGAGGGATTCTAATTGAAATGATCTACAAGGAAACTAAGATCTATGAATATGTGTGCGTGTATAAACATGTACATGTGCAGAGACAAGAATATACATTTATTTTTCTGTATATAGTGTACATATATACACAATAAACTAAAATAAAAAAACGCTCACTTTCTATATCCACATGAGGCAATGTTTATCAAATTTGGTTCTTGAACTGCTGCGGTGGTTCTCTTTCAGAGGCTCTTCAGTTTAAACAAAACTCCTAAGTGCTTAAACTTATCTATGTGTGACAAGAGACAAAAAAAAAAAAAAA
>WBMW01003766.1:27527-103411 GCA_013396635.1 Penelope pileata
AAAGAGAGAAAACTCTTCTTTGTTAAACATTTACCACGTTAAGCTATTAATACGAGAATTAAGCAAACAAAAGACAACATTCTGATTACCAAGTTTGCTAATTTACTTAATGGTTTTACCAGGTTAATTGGATTTTGTTAATCTCTTTAGAATGAATTTTTCTATCTGGTTTCCCTTGAGGACTTTATTGCAAAGGGAAGAAAAAGCCTGAGAGCTCTAATACTCTGACGTTTTTGTTTCACATTAAAAGAAATTTCTGAGTCTCCAGAGGGAACATTACCTCCAGCTACTTACTCCATATGCACTTGCAAAGAGAAATATGGCAGTACTTAAAAAGCAACATTCTGGCGAATATCTGAGATTTACATATGAATACTCAGATATTTTCTGTCCTAAGCACCATAAAATCTCATCAGTCATTTCTTAAATGTTTGAGTGCTGCTGCTTGCTGCTCTTTCAAAACTGTGAACACTGTCTTTAAGGATTCTCCATCACTGCCTGTTCAGTTGAAGTAGCTTAAGGGAAGGCTGAAAGGAAGTAGTTTAGAGCACTAAAGAACTTGAAACAGCCCAGGCAAATCGTTGTTTTTTTTATTCTTTTTTTTTTCCTGTTTAATGAAAGCTACTTAAATGGAAGTTTTTTGCTTGTTCAGATCCCAGAGAAGAAAATCTCCCTGGCTGGGTGCAGGTTAGACCCAGGTCTGAGGGACCGAGCCTTCAGCAGAAAGCCGACCTTCTTACTGCTCAATCGCTGCTCCCACTGCTTTGGCAACTTCTCTGACATGCAGCAGAAAATAACCAAACAGTTGTAGCGTTACAGAGAAAATTGTGCACATTTGAAGATCCGAATAGCTGGCAGCTCCAGGCTTGGTGGGAGGTTTGCAGGACAACACAACACTCACCTTCCCCACAATTGCAGGAATGGAAGGGATACAGTACTACAGAGATGGCATAACTCCCGGGAACAAAGGCATAACTACAGCGTCTCTGTATCTTGAAATGGCCTTATTACATTCAGCGATTGACATATTGTTTAGTGTTGAATGCTTAGTTCTTCCAGTAGAAGAGAAAAATTCTTTGTATGTTTGATATGTATTTTTATGACTTATTGTTAGTAGTTTGCTTATTTCAGTTACTGAATAGATAAATTTAAAACTTTTCAGTGTTACATACAGGGCTGGTTCTGGGTTTTGAGAAAGTTTTCTCTTGCATCATAGTTCTAAAAGCTTACATCTTCAAAGTTTCCCGTGAGTTTTTTAGGTGTATATTTCATCTTTCTATTTATTATTGCCATATGTAATTAAATTTGTATTTCCAAACTAATTTAAATAATTAGCAAGTAGGATTTCTTACAAATGATGCCCACACAATACTACTGGTCAGAATTTTGAAAGTCTTATTTCTCATATGTTAATTATGTACAAACAACATTTTTTAATTAGGTTATATTGAGTAGAGAAAATATGACATCTATTATTCCTTTCAAAAAACAAAAAACACGTTATTCATTTCTTTAACATTTCTATCTTGTGGCCTTAATTATACTTTTTGATTTCAGCAAGGTTGGAAAATCTGTATTAAGTCTTAACACTTTTAAATAAAGATATCTTCATTTTCATTGTGAATACTCAGAGCCATTTTAGCTGTGATAAGTAGGATACTCATCAAATTATTTACTTTCTATTTTAAAGAGTCATTTGGAATAGGTCAGGAAGAATCACAAAATTCAGTCTCATTAACACATTTCATGTGTTTTGATCCTCTAGGGAAGAGTCTGGGACTATTGCAGAGCGGATTTATACCTATGCTAATCGTAACAGCTGTAACACGTCACTGAGGCCAGAGGCTAAAATATGCTTTCAATTGTGGTTTATTGTCATTTATTTATGAATCATAATGATTGAAAAAATTAACAGCAATCAAGCAAAAGACTGGTCTTTCTATCCGTATTGGAAACCTGTTTATTTTACATAGACTACTGTGCTTCAATTCATAATGTTATTGTTTACCTAAACTGAACACAACATGTTTGGGTTCTGGTTGTTTCATTAGCTCTCAGTGCATTCTGTGACTGCTTTTTTTTTTTATTCCCAATAGTTTTCTGCAGGAGTGGAATCAAAACAGTAGAAAGAGTCGTGTCTGGACTGACACAGGAAGTTCTGTGGTACTTTATCTTGCAGTATGCTCCTACACGCACAAGAGTTCCTTGTCTGCCAGCTCCCATAAAAACAGTGAGACAGGCATATGGAAAACAATATATGTTTGTTCCTAGGTGGAACATGTTGTACAAGCGTTTCCCTTCTGCAACTCTAGCCCTAGTTTGGATTTTTAGTCAACTTAATGTACAGACCACCAGTAACATGGCCATTGTGTACATTAGCAAAAATGGATTCACAAACACCTTTACTCAGTACAATGGATGTTTTACTCCTAATGTGACTACAGCAATCTCACTTAATATCTCAGCTTGAACTGGAACAGATAAATTCTGTGTATACACAGAGTAAGCCTTTTTTTCAGCCAAGATTTCAGAAGAAATGTATATAGCCGCACTCAATTAACTGCAAACAATATCTGGCTCTGCACTTCCCTTCACCACTTACACAAACAAGCAGCAATATTACCAATCTAATTGACCGAGTAACTGATTGACGTTTCTCCAGGCTAAATAAACCATCTCACAAGGCAGCCTATATAAGCCTGATTGGCCATTCATGCTTTACCTTGTTGTAGAGGTAGGATAGCAAAATGTGACATGCATTAGAAATTTCTGTTAATCCCTTCTAACACCTTTTATTTTTTCTAGTAAGATTTTAGCACTGAAGGTGATACATTTCACATACATTTTTTTCTTATCAACATACAAATAAATGAAAAGTCAAACAGAATACCAATTCCTTCCTCAGTGTTGATTACATGCAAATGGGGGAAGAACAGTTCAGTAAAGTTCAGCTTAATTCTGATATCAATCCCATCACAAAAGGAGTGAAAAAATACCATCTGCCTTAGTCACAATTAGGTTAGATCAAATATATTATCCAACTGTACGCATTATCCTATTGTGGAAGTGGTCATTTTTACTAAGTAACAGAAAGGGAGATAGGAAGCACAAAAGACTGGAAGAATTGGTCAAAAGACTGATGAAATTTATTCATTAGGACTGGTTCATCATTAGTAATTCAATTATCCAAGTGACTTTTCTCATTCTTATGCAGGGGTTTTTCATTCATCACCTTACTTAAGTATTAATTATATTGAAGTTCCTGTCTTCATTTTCTCTTATTGTTAATGTTTTTCTCTCTGCACTTCCTTACAGAACTGTGAGAAATGCCAAATTTCACTATGGTCACCTTGTCTCTTCAGCTGAAAACAACTGGCCTATCCTCCTTCTTTCCAGTGAAGCACTGAGCACATTTCACCTCTGTTACTTGTCATGCTTTGACACAGGTTGGGCAAATAACACACTCAGATCTGGATCTGGACCACAAATACATTGTCATGTGCCTTGCCAAGGCCTCAGATGTATGACATCTTCCGCATTCCCTAGGGGAGCTGTTGCAGTTTGTTACCATAATTACCAGCCACAGAGGCATCCAGAAGCACCCAGCTTGCTCAGGATTAGCTCACTTCTAAATTATTTTATTAAAATTACAGCCTTCAGGAGATACTTCATAGCCTTGTTTGGAACGTTATGTGCTGTGAAAGTGTCAGAGACACAGCTGCTGGTCAGGAAGACAGTATGCTGTACACAAGGCGTATGCTGTTGCTGTACACACAGTTTCCCTCTCCCAGAGGGAAATTGGAATTGCTGCTGGGAAACATAAGTAAGCCATGAACCATTAAAGTAGGGGCTGGGCATTCCTGGCTAGCTCAGGACCTTCTTGTATTATGGTAATACACATTTGCTTGAGAAAATATGTTGGAGCTATCATAAAAAAGTTTTCCAGATTTCTCTCCTACCTGACATACCATGAAACAGCAGAAATTTCAGCAAAAATAGTCACTATGGGATAGAATCTTTAATACTTCTTTCTGTTGAAGAGGGGCGGTAAACTAGATGTTCTTTGGTTTCTTAATGTCTTTGATGAACTTCACGTTAAAAACAACCTGCCTAAGACATTTGAGAAGCCACTTAGAAGTGAGGTCTCCTATCAGATTTTTATTGTGAAGCAGCTAATAGCTGCCAAGTGTTACAGGCCATCACATTTCAAATCCCTCTCTTCTGCAAAGTCCAACTATGAAGAGGACAGCTAATTCCCCGTGTCGGAATATACTAACTCCTTGCATTTCTCTTTGTGTAGCTACACTTCTGATTTCAGGCTGTCCTTGCATATCACTGCATTGAAGGTCAAGCAGGATACTGTTTTTTATGATCAATCTAAAATCATAACCCAGTAGCAGAAAAATTCAGTATGCAAAGCTCCATGTCCTTCAGCAGGACTTTTGCAAATGGTACAGTTGCAGGCTTAGAACTCAGTAAATGGTACTATTGCTTTTATTTATACCATAGCTGCACTGCTGCACACTGTAATTGCTAGAGTGAGCAGATGCACAGGAAATTATTCAGTGGCATACGACTGACCTTGCTGTTTCATAAGAGGTTTTGAAACATTATATTTCTTTTTTATATAATTACAGAAAACTATTTCATGTTTGCTCATGCTTGCTGAGAATAAGGAGAGCAATGAATCTAGATTACAGAGAAACCTCAGTACAGTTCTCCGCAACAGTTTTAAACAAAATAGCTTGTCATCTGATTTGAAATTACACTACTGTAACAGTTTGAAACTTGAGTAAGCAATTATAGAAGTAATATTTGTGTAGCACTACAGAAATACAAATTCTTTCTGAAAAGTTAATTCAAACAAAACATCAGATAGATGCCCCTGAAAATAATAACCTGAAAGAATTGCATATATTTTCAAAAACCCCTTAAAATCTGGTATTTCTGATGCTCAATTGAGTCCTGAGCATCACCTTACATCCTACAGTAAGCTTGACCAGACCAGAGAGAACAAATTCAGCTTTATACCTGGAGGTCAACAATGAACAAAAATTACATAATGCAGAATAAAATCTGTTCAGATAAATGGTACTACCTTGCATCACTGATAGCTGATTTTTTGACACCCATGTTTTGTCTTCATAGAAAAATGACTATCGATTATTTCAGAATCTCTATGTTTGTATCAATTATCTTCAACCGATTATCACTACCTATCCATCATTTTTTGTGCTCTCCTGTCAAGCTTCTCTCACTCAGTTAAACTGAAGATACTGAATTGTGGGACTTAGATTGCCAGACACACAAAAATAATTAACAAATAGAAACTAATAAAAGTAAGATTTCATACACAATGAGCTAATATTTATTTACATAAACTGTATGGATTTATTCTTAAAAAGCTATCAGCACAATCAGATGCCTTGGATTTTTCTTAGTCTTTTTTACTTCTGTCTGAAAACTAACATATCCTGAGATAGTGATGAGCGAATACAAAATGTAAAGCTTGCCAGCTGCAGTGAGATCAAAGACCTTTTTCCCTGCCTACGAATTGCCACCAGAAAACATACTGTCACACACCACAATGCTGCAAGACGTGTTGGCATTTCTCTGGTCAAGAAATTATATAACCTCATATTGGTTTTCAGCACCTGCACTATCTACAATAATTTGAGTCTTCACCGTCTCAGTCCCTAAGGACTGCAATGCAGTCTTGTGACCTGTTAGCCATGAGGATTCATTTCTGTTGTCGTGTTTTGCTATAATTAAAGCTGCATGTTGTCATTTATAGTAAGGCTGAAAATCCAGCTTGAAAGAGAAGAGCAGGGAACATAGCCTTTCCAAGCTATACATGGGTTACTTAGGGTATATAAATAAAACACTCATTTTACTTTTTCTGCCTTCACAGTCTTGTTTTTCTCTATACCCTTGTTCTCATTCTCTTGCCACAGCTCAGATACCCTCTAATAAGTACAGCTCTCCTCCCTTGTTTCTAATTCCTAGAATCTCCTCTTCCAGTGAAGAGGATGAGTAACTCCTATCCCTGGTAGGAAACGAAACAGAATTAGGACTGTTTAAGGAAAGCCACTATAGATAGTTTTCTTTTTTTTATAACATTCAATTCTAATTAATGTGTTCAAATCATAACATGACACTGAATCTGGACCTAAGGAGAAGTTTCAGTCATAATAAAACATAATGTTGGATTCAGCTATTCCTCTGGATTGAGTCTGAATGTTGTTTACCTGTGAGAGGTCTGATGGAGATACATTTACAAAGCAAATCAAGAAAGAACAAAAATAGTAACATGGTAGACAAGATGAACTGCAAACCTGTTGACATCAGGCAGATATGGTCACAAAAAAAGATGCTAAAATGTGTGGGTCCAGGGTGGAATCAACACATATCCCATCAGGAATTTTTAACAGACTGTCAATGCCCTTCCATAGAGTTATTTAGATTAATGATCTTGAACATTATCTGGAAATAAAGGATGATAGCAAGTAAAAAGAGAGAGTGAGAATGTCAGAACATGATAAGAGAAAAATATAGAGTAAGCCAGTAGCTTGTTTCGATACGTCCATAGAGGAAATAGAGTGGTAATAATGTCAGTTCTCTTATGCCCTAAATTCCCACAGTAGAGCAGTAATAATGTTTCTTTCATAACACACAAGTCTAATTATGGCAATTCAGAAGATAGTGAGATGAATAAAATGAAAAGACAGAAGAAGAAACAGAGAAGATATTACTCATTGGTGACACAGCCACATTAGTCTTATTTACAGGGCTATTGAGCTTCTACAGAGGAAAACAAAAACAAAAAAACTACAAAACAAACAACTCGAATATGAAAGATATCTGACACTGATTTTACCTGCATTAGAAATATCACAGCAACACATTTTATCCCACTAGTTCTTCATGCCTAAGAGTGACCACAAAAAAGCACATTAAGATGATAAAGGAGATGTGGAGGAAGTAAATAATTCAGCAAAAGTTTGTCTCAATCACCAGTACAAGTATGGGATAGGAAAGGTTCTCTGTGATTGAATAATAAATGGATTCCTGGATCAGCTGTGGAGTTGCTTTGAATAAACCACTTTACTCTTCGAAGTCTCAATCTTCCCATCTATAAAATGGAAACATTAACACATTTATTACAAACCAAATGTTGCAAGGTCTGTAAGGAAAAGCTCTGTATATAAGCCAAGTGCTCCTCATTCTTCTAGTATTGATAGCAGTGCCATCATTCCTGTCTCCAAATTTCTGGGAAAAAAATAATCAAATCTTCTTCAATATCACCTCAATGTTTTCATTCTTCAAAGTTTACTGCTTGAGACGTGGTTGAAAAGGGGAAGTTTTGTTTGATGTACAGTACTGTGCTTTCCAGGTCAGCTGGTTATATGTGCTCAACATTTTGCTTTCTACACTGACAGTATACTGTCAGGATTTCAGTGAATTTGTTCATGTATAGCTTGCAAATTTTTAACTAGTCTGGAAATCACAGCCCTAACAATGGAACCAAGTGACAATAAGCATTATATTAGTGCCAAATATTTCCACCTAAAACTCATAATTACTAGTTTTCAGTAAAATAAGTGTACATGCCCCACCATACCCACTCATAAACACCACAAGTCCAGTGTTTTCTAAGGGGAGGAGAAGGTGATTTAACTTTTTTCCTTCTTCTCAAGATGCCCTTTTTTATAGGCTTCAGAAAGTGGCATCCATGTCCCTACATAAAACATTTCCAAGACTTAGCTTGACTGGAAGCAACACAACAGCTGAGAAATTGGATGATCCTCTATATGGTTTTACTGAAGAAACAAGAGAAAAATAGAGTCTCTTGCTGTCAAGAGAAATCCGAACTAACTTTTTAAAACCTGAGTAAGAAATCATATCTTTCCTATCTAATGCTTGAAGCAAACTTTACTTTTTGTCTACTTAGATACAAGAGATGTCCCTCTGTCTTTTACTGAGGTAACTTTTCACTGACTTTGTGTAGTTATCTTTGATTTATGGTGGTTTCACCAAGATTAAAATTTGATCCCTTTTCTTGTATTTGTTTATATAAGACATCAAAAATGACATGTTTTTCAAGTAATTAATAATCTAGAGGCTGAACTAATAATAAACACTTGTAAATTAAAATGTCAAGCAGGCTAATGCTACGTTTGATAAATTACTATGTTGTTGCTGAGGACTACATTTTAATGCCATTCTAATAACTTGATTGTAAAGAACGACTGCATTTTAAATATGCTGTGCTGAACATAACTAGATTCAGATCTAATTTTAAACTGACCCAGATGTAATATCTCAGCAGAAATGTGCTTCTTAATCAAACTGAAACAAACTAGATTATAAGAATGGGTTAAAAAGTTTCTGTGTATCTATTCATATGATTTCCGTTGGCTTCTTCCCATTTTTTTCCTATCTATGCTTTATGTATGTTTGGATCCTCTCTCTTTCGGGGGAGTTCGGATGGTTCCAGAGTGGATCTTGACCACCTCTATGGAAATCAGAATGATATTCTTAAACATTCTTGAAGGTCTTAGGCCACAAAAGAACACGCACGCCTACATAGCTGACCTTGCTAAGGCACTACAAAGCAAACTTTATTTTTCTCCCCACCTTATCATATAAAATGCTGAAAATAGTCTGAAGCATTCTTCAAGCGTTTCACCCTCTGATTTCCTTTCCCATAAGTAACATTCATTGTCAGCTGAGGATCTCCTACTGCGAAACAGGTTTCCCTGCAGTTCACATTCCTGCCCACAATCTGACACTGATAGCATACTCCAAATACACAAAAAGAATTGAAAGTGAGATGAAGGGAGAGATGATCAAAATTTAGCAATTCTTGTTTGTGAAATGCTTTAGTATCTTGAAGTTTACCTTCTGTCCTCTTCTAGATATTATTTCTCCTCTTTTGCTCCAAATTTTTTCCTGAAACAGAAGGCAAACAAAACAGATTCTTCAAAATGCCCATGGAGAATTTAAAACAAAATACACTTGTTAGGTTTCTGCAGAAAACAAAAAAAAAAAAAACAACTGACAAAGTTGAAGTCATTGTCACTCACCTGCTGTCAGATTGAAGGAAGTTTGTCAGATCAATTGTCCAGGGACCAGTCTGAGGCCAGCATTGACTTTTATCTGCCAAAATATTTATTTTTCCAACAATCCTTGCTTTTCTGAATGATCTGCCTTATTCTCACAAAGACACAACTTTTCAGCAACAACCTGTGCTTTGAAAGAAGCAGTCTGTAATGCTTAAACATTATCTGTATCTTTGGTTATGCACAACCAACTGTGGTGTAACTGATTTCATCTTTATTGTCAGAGTTTAGTCTATCACTTAAACTAAAGATGCTTTGGCAGAAGGGCAGTCACTGTCTTATCCATATTTGCACAAAACCCAGCACAGAAAATGCTCTTAACTACAGTCTTTTTCCCCACCTAGAAAGGTTTATCATCATGTTATTTTGATCTTTAAAATATTTGTAATTGGTTTTATTTCTGCCATCCCCAGATGATGTTTTGCTCATTTAAAATTACTTGTTAGTTTTACCATTTCCTCCTAGATTCTTGAAGTTAAGTATTGTTCTGAAGTATAGTGTAACTAGAACAAAACTCAAACCCATTTGAATAGCGAAACATGGTATGCAGTTCATCATTATGATCAGAGAGAGCAAATGAAAACATAAGGAAAAGAGAGACCTGTGTTGTCCTTTCTGTCTGAGATGGGCTGGTACAAGTGTTTTTTAGCTGCAGTGGGCAGGCTGAGGAGTCCACCTATCTCCTCGTTGTTGCCATCACAGAGTTGATCTGCCATGTGACAGTCCTCTTCAGCCTGCCATCTGAGCTTCTCATATGAGCTCTCCCAAAATTGTTTCTATCAAAATTTTTGTGTGAGCATAGGTCTGTTCTTTTGATTCTTAACAGCCCTGGGCTGCATCACATCAGCAGCTTAGGGACTCCTTTCAGCCTTGCATATGGCAGAGCAGGAGAGGAGGTGGCTGATAGTGAGGGAGATGATGGGAAGTTGAGGTAGAATGGTGGCCATTGCATCAGCCTGTGCAGCTTGCAGCCAGGGTGTAAATCAGCGGAAATGCAGAGCGTGCACAATGGAGTGACACAACACAACTGACATTTATATGTAGTATTAAATAGAATCAAAAACAAGGAACAATGAATTAAAAATTAAGTCTGAAGGCTCCTAAATATTGTAGGATGAAGCTTCAGGAAAAAACATTTTAAGATTTTAGATGAGCCAAAACCACAGACGCTGTGCAAAGTTCAACAAACCACCTGCTGGTAGCAAGGTTGAGATGTCTACTGCTTATTTACAAATTGGTAGAAAGCTGAACAACTTTAGATATGTCATGATGCTTACTTGGCAGTCAAAATAAGAGTCTTCACTGTGATATGCCTCCCTTTGGTCCTGCCATATAGGCAGGAAAATGAAAATGGGATTCCCGTAGCTCATAGCTGGCTCGAAAAACAAACTGTTAGCACCAGAAATTTCGATATTACCAGTCCCTGTGTTTGAAATATTTAGGACCCAAGTACCCAGACAACACTAGCTAAGCTATGCCTCATTTTTAAGATAAAGTATTAATTATCTGGGTCTCATAAAGAAACTATGCAAATTACAGGAATGGGCAGAGTGACTGTAAAGCTGCACAATACTATTTCAGAAAGAACAGGAGCTTTGCCCGGGAGGGCTGCTTTTTGAGAGTAGCAATTTTTCCCTAGACTCAGGCATTTCAGAGACTTCATTTGCTTGTGATTGGTTTTACTGTTGCCAGGCTCATCATTTCATGCCAGAACTTTCATTCATCAAATCTTATACCAAGCTTCCAGAACCACAAAAGATAATAAAAAATGCATATTACATCTGTCCAATTGTGAAACGTTGGACACAAAAAAAATTGCTGACTCTTCCAATATTGAGTTTTGTACCTCATAGAAAGAATTTTATCTCCCTTTAGTCTTTTAGTCACCAAAAAAAAAAAAAAAAAGGTAAACATATGGGGATATAGAACAATGAAAACCATAAATGGAAAGTCGTAAATGGAAATGACCTATAAGGTCATTTAATCCATTTCCCTGCCATTTTACTTTGACTTCTCAGTTCAGTTGATGGGGCTTAGCCTAATCTAACATAAAATGTCTAGGGCAATAGAGTTCTGGTCCTAGTTTTTCCTTGCAAAAAGAAATATTAGTAGTAAGATGGAAGTCTATGTTCTTGTATACATTTCTGTTCTTATCTTTACGCATTACGGGAATTAACCTTGTTCATTATTGTATGTACACATATAGAACTAAATTAAAATGAAAGGTCTCAATACTTCGATGCATAAACATATTGCCATGAATAGCACATTATTACATATCATTTAATTCATGTTAATTCCATGAATCCACATTCTTAGCACATAAGAAACAATAATTCAAATACAATTAAGTAGCTTTAATTTAGCACTGTTTCTTGGATCCAAAATTTGTTTGAATTGAATATTCGGTTTATTTGAAGTGAATTTGCCAGCTGTGCTCACTTACTACATTCTGGTTCACATCTCAGACCGCTAAAAGGACCTTTCCGGTAAAGCTAAACCAAAAGATATGTTCCAAGAACCCACCCAGTATACAACAACATTAATACAATTTCAGACTGAGGTAGAAATCGTCTGGAGTAGAGATGTGAGCCAGTTACAGACCCTGAAATGCACAGATTGTGAATTTCGAAGTCTCACCACCAAACGTTTCGCTCTGCCAGTGCTTCTTGTTCATAGAGATGACTTGGACTACCCCTTACTTGTCAAGGCACTTCACTTTTGCCACTGCACAAAGTAACAAGCAAAAAAAGTTACCAGAGATCATGGGAAGTTTTCCTATGTATTTAAGAACTTTTTTTCTAGAAAATATTCAAAGATTTAAAAGCAGGCTAATGTTTCTTTACTAATAAAAATAAGTAAAGTAAGTATTATTAATTTGTGTTACAATAGGATATCAAGGACCAAGGAACTCACTGGGACTAAGGAACGTCTGTGCTAAATTCTATGTACACTGTGTAAAATGTAGCTTGTCTCTTGAACTGTTTACTGCCCTGGCGCAATAAGGTATGATAAGAAGGGAGAAATTTAAAGGAATGGTTTGCTGCAATAAACAACATGGAGTAGAGAATAGCTACTCATCTGTCAGAAAATATTTTAAATCTAAGGTGTCTAAGATATTCCGTCGATAAAGTGATTTCCTGAAATGTTATGAGAATATAGAAGTGTTGCAAGTACCATGAAGCAGAGCTGGCCTAAGATTTGAAGAGATACTGACAGTAACATTTTTGCAGGTGAACTAAGATGAACTAAGAAAAAAAAAAAAGCAAGAAAAATGCTGCAGTACTTAACAAGTGAAAGAGCAATTGATAGACTCAAAAACGTTGATATGAATAAAATGTCAACTTGGGAAATAACAATTCTTATGCAGTTTCTTTCTCATTGTCAGCTAAAACATAAGTTCATCCACAATGTTTTTTTTCCCCCCAGATTTTACAGATGTATTTATCCATCTTTTGCTTCTCTCTTTTGGACAACAAATTATTAAGATTATATTTTGAACAAACTGAAAACCTTGTTACAGCATCTTAAGCAGAGATTTTTTTAATCCACTTTTCCTTGCAGTAGCAATACCACCTTTTGAGCACCAATACTACAATTCCACAGTACTAAACACTGAGAAATGGTAAGATTGCCAAGTTGGATTTGTTCAAAACATTTTGCCAGATTAATTTTGGACTGTTAGATTTTATGTTGGCCCCATTGATATGTGTTCGTGCCAAGTTTTGACTGGACTTTTCTCAAATATTCTTTTTTGCTATTGTGTCATTTCCATTCCTCACAGGACCCTATGCTCTCCCTCACATAGGGCCTCTGTATTTTGCTTTTCATTCTGGATATTTCCTTCATCCAGACTTTTGCTTCACATTGGTCAGCCCATCAGGTTTTCCTTTAAGCCGTAGATCAAGGTAGCATATCAGCACCTCCTAGTTCTCAAGATACTAGACTTCTCCAGTTACTTTTCAGACTTCTCTAATGACTTTTATATCTGAGAATTTAACATTTCTTCAGTCAGCTCATACAGGACCAATGACTGAAGTCTAGCTGACTTCAGTGGAGAGACATGTTTGCCAGCCAGGAGCAATGTAAATGACGTAATATCATGTCATCCAGCATGACAATTGCCCACATGGGATTAGAGATATCATTTACAGGACCATCACACTGCACTATTTTCACCTCATCTCTTGTTTTACACTCTCCCCAGCATGTTCTTCCTAGTAACTGTCCACACTATGTTTCCCCTTCTGATGCACACAGACAGCACCCAAGCAGACCCTACCATTAGCAGCCTTGTCCCTGGTACAGAAAATAAGATGTAAGAAGAATCTGCAAACCCTGCAGCCATTTGTCTGTCCAGTTGCAGAAAAAACATTCCTTATCCTTGCTGTCATGCCTAAGGAATCTTGACCCTGCTGGCCAAAACCACACAACTGAAAGCACATCCACACAGCATAGCTGAGAGCTTGAAAGTAAAGAAAAGAAGGACATGGTGCCAAGATAATATTCACTAAGTGAATGCTACAGAGATGTCCTGAATAAGAAGTTGGTGGCTGCATTTGCTGAGTAGCAAAGCAAGACGAACAATGCTGAGGTGATAACACTTCCCCAGATCACGGAAAGACCACAACACATACTGCAGCCCCTGCAACCTGCAAGGAACTAGGTGTAAGTGAAACCAAGAAACAGTGGGTGTAGACACTAGCTGTAGTAGAATTTGGTCTTCATATCCACAAATTTTTGATGTCTGCTTCCCCCCATGCTTGAAAATAACATACAGTACAGACAAGATAAGCTTAGTCCCAGAGTAAGGAAACAGAACACACAAAAAAAAAAAAAAAAAATTGTAATTCCCCAATTAATTTTTTTTTCCCCAACGTAATTGGGAAAAAAAAAAAAAAATGGGTATTATGTACCTTGCTAGACTACCCAGGGATCAATTCATTTAAGCGTTCACTAAAATCTTCAATGGTCCATAAGAAATTAATCCTCTTTTGTCAATGAAGGTTAAGGCTTGGTTACCTAACAGAAACAAAAATATCTTATTGGCAGTGTTCTGCAAACAAAGCAGTGAAATTGCTTCAGACAGATTTTTAGCAACCCCAAGCAAAGTATCTGAAGGTTTAATAATAAGTATAAACAGAAATTTCACAAAAGTTCTGAATAACACAACCAATGATCAGCAATTTTCCACCTCTCACCCCCACTGAGATGATGCTCTACCAAAGAATAGCTGATCCCTGAGAGAGATGTGCCCCTCCTCTCTGTGGCTGGTCATTAATGAGCCCAGGGCAGCCCCACCCTTGGTCCACCCCTTGCAGCCACATGGGGAGCACAGGTGCAAACAATTTGCCTGTGCTCCCCAGGCCAGCCCAGCCCTTACTCCAGGTGGTCAATCACAGATTCAGGCCATGACCTAGCATTTCCTCTACACTCCACTCCTTCACAACATGAACTGTGATTGAACCTACTTGGAGGTGAGGCCATGAAGGCCTTTTCAGGTCCTGTAAGCCCTGACAGTAACACTGCAAGAAAATACTCCAGAGTACTTGCACAGAACAGCACAGTTCACTATCATTCCCTGCAATTGCCAACACAAATTAAAAAATACATATATAAAAGGTGATCTCTGTAATTAGAAGAAAAGAAATACAGGGTGATGATAAGGTAACAAAGTGGATTACTATCATAGAACATCCAAGAATCAATCAATTATACTAAAGCTCAGGTCAGTGCAAGACAGCGTTGCATGAGAATTATTAGCAGTTCTAAATCATTACAAACTGTAACTGCCAGAGCCATATTGGAGAGGTACATTGTAGACTTGTCAGGTCCTTAGGTGAAATTGTCAGGTTAGGCTATAAACCTCCAAAGGTATGGTGGTGTCTACATGCTTTTCAAAATGGAAATAATTTATTCAAAATATTGATTTGTCTGGCATGCCTGTAAAGTAAATCTGCAAATTCTAAGGTCACATAATATTCATGCAATTGACTCTTGACCAGAGGGTCTCTATAGACTATGTTGTTGATCTACATTTAGCATCAAACTGAATATTGCATGCCAAGTCTCAGCCACTTTAATTATAAAGATCAAAGAGCTCTGTTTATTTCTATGCATGCCTTGTAGTGGTCTAGTTCTCTGTCCAGAATTTCCCATTCATTCTTGCTGCTATGCAGCAGAACTGTGAGTGAGTTCTTAGAAATGTTGAATTTGGGCAGTTTAAAACAAAAAACTACCCAGATTGCAAGTAGGATTTTGTGATCTCTTTTGTCAATTCTGCAACGAAATCAAGACATTTCAAAAAAAATTTCACATACCTCCTTTGCCATGAAAATACTTGCCTTGGAATAGCTAGCAGCCAAAATGTGAGGCAATCTACTCAATATAAAGGAAGGTGCAAAAAAAGCCCTCTGAGTCATACAGAAGATTATACAAACATGTCATTGACTGTGTCTCAAGCTCAGAGTATTTCATTATTTATATGAAGTGGAACAGCTCCAAAAGGAGAAACTGTAAGAGTCTGACACCATCACCAGTGACTTGGGCGTTTGCCTAGGGTCTTGGATCAGCTATCAGATGCAGCAGTCTGTCCTAGAGCAGTAAATTACTAGTTTCGTGTTACATTGTGTGGCTACCTTCCACTAACAGTAGTGGTGCTGAGTGTCTTCCTGAATGGTTAATGGAAAAATTAATTTTGCAGTTCATCTGAACTCAGTAGGGGCACTTGATGGCTCATTATCTTCCTTTCTCTTCCTTTCTCCTCATACTCTAACTGCACTCACCAAGAAACAAATAACTCGATTCTCTTTATTGTAAGAAATGAGTGTTATCATCTCTTCCTTACTATCTTCACTTTCCTACAGATAAACCAACTCTTCTCTCTGATGCAATTGTTCTTGACTGATATTTAGCCTTAAAGTATGCTGCTTCTATTTCAGACCTTACGTATTTCTCTCAGCTTATACTAGCTGATCTAAGAGAAGATACTACCTCTATATATGAATCTCATCCAAACTTTATGCACTGACAGAAAACTGGAAAACAACCTACTGTTATATGTGGAGCTATGTTCTTTTTCATTTCAAAAAGAGATATGACACCTGACTTTACACCACTTAAAGCTTTTAGACAAACTTGGGACAATTTAGTAACTGAGGACCAGAAGACAGATGCAATAATTGCAAAGAGGATTTGTCAAAAGTCCACTGTGGCACGTTACCTCATTGCTTTTCGTGGACCAAGACAAATGTGGGCAGACAAATGTGGAGCACACAAACTGCAAACTTCAGTAAACTATTTAACATAAAGCCACAGTAAAAATATTAGATATGCTGGGGCGGGGGGGAGGGGGAACTCATACAAGACATATAAGTGGGTAACAAGTGGCCAAATTAGATAATATCTTTTAGTGACACCGTTCCCAACGATGATCTGAAGGACTGAAATAGAAAAAGTGGCACAAAAAAACAGTTCATGAACTTAGAATCTAATTAAAATTTCTGTTATAAGCTGGAGCTTATCTGTTGGAAAAAATAAGAGAACTAGATACGTGCATTAATCTATTAGAGAGTGTTTATGAGCATGGTACATCTCTGGAAAAGATCAATGTGATTATAGGAGAAGTCAGTCACTAATATCCAGACAAAATAATGAAGTATTCTTGCCATGTGTAAGGTACCAATATACAGCTGAAATATTACATACAGTTCTCATTAGCTGTGTTCAGCAAGACTGAGTTAAAGCTGGAGCAGGTACAGAGAAAGAGGATGAGATGTATAGGGAAAACAGGTATGAGAAGACTTTAATGGCCTTGACTGATTTATTGTCAAAGTAAGGAGGGAGAAGGGAGACAGTTTGCCTTATATGTACCATGGAACCAACAGGAGGAGAAATTGTCTCTTGGATAAATGTAGATTGTAGATTGGAAAAAAAATGTAAAGTTCTTTGAGCAGAAAAGTTCTGGACCAATCTTTCAATGGAAATATCAGGAGCCAGAAGCATAATTCATTTGGACTTGGTAAATTAACAGAAAGATTGTTCAGTCAGGTTGCTAATAGTAGCTGAGATGAGAATGTTCCTTTCAATCTTCTCTCTCTTTGCCAGAGTATGCAACACTTTACTTCACTGTGCTTTTCTGTTCATCCAGTGGTACCAGTGGAGGGAAGAAGAATCTGTCCAAGAAAATGAAAGTGCTAAATTCTGTAATAAATTATATACACTATGATTCCAGCTAGCATCCGACTGAGTTCAAATTCGTTTGCTATTCAGAGCATTAACAGCTTAGCTGGAATCCTGTCATTTACCCTACCAGGTGCTCCTACAGAGCAACACTTCAAAAGGGAGGGAAAAGTCTATTATCTACAGATTGGTCTACTATCAACCGATTGTCGATCACTCAGTAGCTCAATTTGAGACTGGCTGTGTTATTCTACATCTTCTCTTCAGATCTATTCACTTTCTTGGAGGAGACAGTACTGAATTTTTGCAAGTCATATGGAAGTTATGTTCCAATGATCTGCACTTGCCAAAGAATAACTGTTTCTGCAGAGCCAAGTTATGACATCAACGGCACCTGCCAAAAATTATAGCACAGATCAAATGTGGCATTTGAAGTTTGTGCCCTGTAACTATCTGGCCGTTCCACTTGGTGTGTTACAGTCTTCACAAAATGAGGTTGTGGGTTTGGTTTTTTGCCCCTGCCATTAAACCAATTCA
Source organism: Penelope pileata (assembly GCA_013396635.1). Classification (NCBI taxonomy): domain Eukaryota; kingdom Metazoa; phylum Chordata; class Aves; order Galliformes; family Cracidae; genus Penelope; species Penelope pileata. The sequence goes on from WBMW01003766.1 coordinate 45,368, forward strand.
TAATAGCAGACGTCATCACTCCCAAATAAAAATGAGTGACAGATGAAAAGATTTCATCAGTTATTCCTGGCAGTTGGAGTCCTCTTGAAAAGGGGAACCCAGAGGTAAAAGTGACAGTATTCAGTAATCACTCAAGAAATCCATACTTTGACAGAAGAGGAAGCTACTATACAATCAAAGTAAGCATTTATATTCTTGTGTTTTGGCCAAAATTATATTTTCTCTTCCTATCTTGATTATTAAACTCATCTAGACATACATGCACTTACATTTATTTTATTTTCACTAAATTGTACAAATTTGAATAATGCCTTCTTTTTCCCTCCATGATCTTGAATTCTGTGTATTGTGGCATATTTTACTGAAGGATAATCTGATTGTGTCTGATTTATAAAATCTCAAATGTATCTTGACTCTGTTTTAACTTCCTACCTCTAGTGTTAACTTCAGTTATTAACCTGTTGTTTGTTCCTGTGTAATTTGGGAGCATTATGACTCCTTCTGTATTATACATGCTTCAGACGAAAGAAAAACACAACATCCTAATGATTTAGACTAATTTAAAACATTTTAGAAAATAAAGCTTTTTATTTAAAAAAAAAAAAAAAGGTTCTGAACACATGAATTGTACTGTAATAGCAATTCCATACTACTGGAAAATGTTCTATGTTTAGGCAAACAAATCCCAGGGAAGGACAAAAGGAATAGGAGGTTAATTAGTGGCCTGACAAAGATAAAATAGCTCTTGGTTATGATATCACCCCAGGGACTGGTTCCACTTGAAGTCATATATAGTCTTTCCATTGTTTACAATGAACTTCAAAAAACTCCGGAGTGACTGGGGAATGTCCTTCAGAGACATAGTTGCTCATGCTCAATGCTAAAAATTGGTGGAATCCTTACGTTTATTGAAAATTTTAAAATTAATCTTTTGCTTAACTTTTAGAAAGGAAGCATTTTAAAAACAATATTTCTAAAAAGACATTCTTTTTAAAGATTTTGTTGTCTCAGCAAATATTTTTGATATGAAGTTTAGAAATATTTAAACATGATTTCATCTTGATAGTTAAAATATTTTCAAATAAAAAAGAAAATATAAAGATCATTTATTTTTATTAGCTAAACCAAATGTTTTTTTGTTATGAGTCATTTGGATTGAAAAATTCTTTGACATTCTTCTCAGCATTTATTCAGTTAACAGCTTTGTTAATGCACTAAAGTATTCCTCACTTGATAGTAAAAGATTTTCAAAGATTCTCATTTATGCACATTTGTTGTTTCTCTACACAAGATTCTGAACGTTGAAGACAATAGATAGCTTATGATATGTATTAAACGGAAAGACTGAAAGATTGTCTTTCATACCACAGTATGTTTCAATATTAATTTCGTGGCAGTAAATAAAAGCTGCATATACACTACTACCCAGCTGGAAGCAAAGTTTCTTCCCCATGGCACAGTAGGGATCTCCTGAAGAAAAGCTTCTCATCAGTCATATTTTGAATTTCCTTTAAACATGCAGCAGGCCAAAAAATTTATACCAATGAGCTGTATACAGACGCTATCTGTGTAACTATGTAAATGATAGCTGTCTTATAGATTGCTGTGCAGCCAGTCTCTATTAACTAATAATTCAGTAACACAAAAATTAATTCCTGTAAATGACCAATGTTGTAACAAACCCCTTAATACACACACACACACATTTCTGAATTGAGTTTCAGATCCGCATAATATTTATGTTCCTTATGTCAAAATTTAGTTTTACATTTATGTTGTGTTACCAACCTGGCTCACAAAAAAACCCAGCCAATTATACTTCAGACTGGCAGGTTGAACTCCTGAACAAATACAAACCCATACAGCCCATCTTACTTTAAAATTTTATAAGTTTAGTAACACTCTACCCCACACCAGTGTTACGCACACGTTAGTGGTCCTTTGTAAGAAATCACAGAATCACAGAATTGCAGGGGTTGGAAGGGACCTCGAGAGATCGAGTCCAACCCTCCTGCCAGAGCAGGTTCCCTGCATCAGGTTGCACAGGTAGGCGTCCAGGCGAGTCTTGAATATCTCCAGGGAAGGAGACTCCACAACCTCCCTGGGCAGCCTGTTCCAGTGCAAATGTATTACAAAAGATTTCATCTATGATAACAAAAATTTTCTGTCTGTAAATGACACTTGCACCAATTCAAGTCATCCAAATGAGTCATTATGAACACATGGAGATGTTATTACCTATTTTATTTTGTTTTATTTTATTTTATTTTATTTTATTTTATTTTATTTTTACTTTATTTATATCATTTTATTTTACATCTTAAATCACCCTATCATTAGTAAACAGAAAAAAACCTCCTCAGCTTTCCTTTAATTTCCCTGTGATCATATGTCACTAGTTGAAATGTAAATAAAGATGAGAAAGAACACTTTTTCCTTGCACGATTTCCCCTCAGGCAAGTGTCTTTCCATTCAGTATCTAAAGAGGGGCTATAGGAAGGCAGAACAGATTCTTTAGGAGGATCTGTTGTGACAGGACAAGGGGAGATGGTTTCAAACTGAGAGAGAGGAGAATTAGACTGGATATAAGGAAAAAATTTTTTACAGTAAGGATGGTGAAGCTCTGATAAAGGTTTCCCAGAGATGTGGTGGATACCCCATCCCTGGAGACATTCAAGGTCAGGCTGTACAGGGCTCTGAGCAACCTGATCTAACTGTAGATGTCACAGTTCATTGCAGGGGAGTTGAACCAGATGACCTTTAAAGGTCCTTTCCGACTGAAANGTATTACAAAAGATTTCATCTATGATAACAAAAATTTTCTGTCTGTAAATGACACTTGCACCAATTCAAGTCATCCAAATGAGTCATTATGAACACATGGAGATGTTATTACCTATTTTATTTTGTTTTATTTTATTTTATTTTATTTTATTTTATTTTATTTTTACTTTATTTATATCATTTTATTTTACATCTTAAATCACCCTATCATTAGTAAACAGAAAAAAACCTCCTCAGCTTTCCTTTAATTTCCCTGTGATCATATGTCACTAGTTGAAATGTAAATAAAGATGAGAAAGAACACTTTTTCCTTGCACGATTTCCCCTCAGGCAAGTGTCTTTCCATTCAGTATCTAAAGAGGGGCTATAGGAAGGCAGAACAGATTCTTTAGGAGGATCTGTTGTGACAGGACAAGGGGAGATGGTTTCAAACTGAGAGAGAGGAGAATTAGACTGGATATAAGGAAAAAATTTTTTACAGTAAGGATGGTGAAGCTCTGATAAAGGTTTCCCAGAGATGTGGTGGATACCCCATCCCTGGAGACATTCAAGGTCAGGCTGTACAGGGCTCTGAGCAACCTGATCTAACTGTAGATGTCACAGTTCATTGCAGGGGAGTTGAACCAGATGACCTTTAAAGGTCCTTTCCGACTGAAATGATTCTGTGATTCTAAGAAACAGTGATTTTGACTTACAAAGAAAATCTAACTGTCTCACTTGCTTCTGAACCCTGAAGTATCTGAGTGAAGGAACCAGGAACAAACTAATTTGCCACAATTAAATACAAATGTCAGTGTAGCTTTTTTATTTTATTGGGACATTTAAAAGGAAACAGAAACTCATTGAACTAAATGTATATATATATCTTCTAGAGAAGTAATAGAGAGTTTGTTTTTTATAAAGAAAACCAGATTCACAAAGCAAGGTCCAAAGTAGAATTCTTCAGTTAGGAAAAAAGAAGGTGTTATACAGTGCACATGGTCTCTAACCTTTCTATACATGAATATTTTAACATGAGGTTCACACAAAACAATCATTGATACTTCACAGTATGAGAGATGCAGGCTAATAATGCCAGATATCATCATCTTCATAAGTATTTGTCTTAGTTTCTAAAAGAAGTTACACTTCTCGTAGTGTCTAGTATGAATTTATCTTGTACCTCAGAGATACTGATAACATCCTGGCAGTGTTGAACGGAGCCGAGGACATAACTCACTTCTGCATTCCTCTGCCAGTGAAATAGTTAAGGGGGGCATAAGGAGCTGGCAACTGGGAGGGGACAGGACCAGGGCAGCTGACCCAAATTGACCAAAGAGCTATTCCATACCATATAACATCATGTGATTGGTTTGTTGGGTTTCCGGGTGTTTTTCATTACGGAAGGGGCTAGTCGGGAGGAGGGGTCATTGCAGGCTGTGAGCCCTTGATCTGCGTATCCTCTTTATATATATATATATATATGTACTGTTATTTCTTTTGTTTTCTTCACTATCTTAGTAAATAACATTTATCTCAACCCACGCATTTTACTGCATATTTCTCTACTTCTTTCCCCGGTCCCATTTGGGGAGGGGGGAGGGTGAGTGAATAGCTGTGTGGAACTTAGCTATCTGCTGAGTCAAACCATAACAGTTTTACATCTATCTCAGCAAGGACTGCAGTGATCCCATGTGAAATATTCGTTGGTACTGCATTCCTAGGATTTGTTATCAAGCCAAACATCTTTAGCTTCCATAGACTCCTAGAAGGCTAGACTCCCAGGCTGACATTTGAAGAAGTTCCTCCCTCATTGGGGTACCTTCCTGACAACAGCTTGTGCCTCTGAGTGGAGCAGCCAAGATGTGAAACAGCCAAAACCTTCATGCACCCTACAAAAGTCTAGCCAATTTATACCTCAGATAAGGACTGGAGGCATTCTTTGTACCACTTGAGAAACATGTAGTAGTAGTTTAATAATCATAAAATCTTAATTTCTAATGAAAGGTTAATGTGTTGTTGCAGACTCTTGTGTGAGGCAAAGTATAATACGGTTTGGAGGGCGAACTATTCAGACAGTTTGTCAGCAGCTTGCATTTGGCTTCTGAAGCAATAGGATAATTATCTGAAGAGTGTCAAGTGAGCAACCTCTGCTGATAAAAGAGCCTTCAAGTGGTGCAAAGACCCAGGTGACCTGCTGGTCCAGGAATGATGAAATAATCACATTCCATCACTCACTGCAACAAGCTATTACCAGAGCATTTATTCTAACGCTGTTCAAAGTCTACAGAATTAAAATACAGATACGACATGTTCCAACGCATCCATGACATTAATATTTTTTTGCAAAATGAAGCTTTATTTTAGTCCCTCAGAGTGAGACAAAAGATTGTTAAAAGATTACCTGCATTTGTGTTTATATAAAGTACTTTAAGGAAAAGGTGGTAGAAGAACTGCAGTACCCATAGCAGTGTAGTAACTCCTGCAGTGTCCCATTGTGCTACAGCATTTCCAGTTACCAGCAGGGAAAACAGAAGAAAACTGGTGTTTGCTTTTGATGAAAATATCAGAATGTTTTGGTGATATTATAGCTCTTGCTGACCTTATGGTGAGGAGGATTGCTATCTTAACCACTCAATGACAGCAGAATATAGACTAATAGAGGGAACTAGAGATATTTCATAGGAATCCCCAAATTATGTTCTGATCGAGTTACAGAAAACTCAGGAGCATGTTTTGTCTCTTTTTTCCACCATCCCACTTGCTGGAGAGTTATTGTGGGAGAGCAAAGCAGGAAATTGTACTTCATGTTTGGGATACAAGTGTAAGCAGTTGTTGGTACCTTATTTAATTTCATAGCAAGGCCATTTTGGCCAACAACAAATACAGAATATGAAGCAAATTTTCTGATGATTTCCTTCAGGAAAATGGTTCAGAAATCATTAAGGTTCGAGCACCAATGCATATTTGGTCATATCAGAAAGTGTCTTAAATATTTGAGCATTTTAAAACCACCTACTTGTGAGTACTGCACATTTAGCAAGGAGAAATTCCCCTCATTTCCATCCTTTTTCTCATTTATTGTAACTCATCTCTGCATTTTAACAAGCTTTACTTCTAGCAGTATTTAAGTCTGAATTTTGATAAATTAAAGAACAAGGCCATAACAAGCTCCCCAGGGCTTTGCGCTTTGTGTACTTCAACTTTAGATTCATAATGCCCCTGCATATTTTGTGCTTGATATCATTTGGAGCAGTAATAGGAATCATTTAAGTGCAATGTATTTCCCTTGGATAACAACTATCTATGATCTCTTTTAAAACTACAGGAGTAAGAAAAAGGTCAAACCCTTCACAACAGCTCGTCTGAACATCGGTGATGGTAGTGCTGTGTTAGAGAGTATTTTTCCTAAGTTCTTGCAAAACCATTTAAAATCTCTCACGTACTGAGGTTTACACAATATTTCAGAGAGCTCTGCCACGCGTAGTCATTACTCAGTACAAAAAATATAGGTATGGCATTTAATTACCACCCCAGGCCTGTTTCAGTCCCTGATATTTTGCTTCAAGGAAGAGTAAGAATCAGTTACCTATTCTCTTTAGATGACATACTTTATTTTAATAGCAGCTCATGAGAAAGAAATTGCGAGGGGCTAAGCAACATAGCATCTGCCTCAGGTTAGCCTTCTGACTGCTCTCTGACCTCTAAATCTCTTTGCAGAAAATGAGCAAGCGTACCACCTTTGGACGCCACAAGATGCATGGTCATGATGCAGTAGAGCTGAAGAACTTCTGGGAAAAAGTCATCCAAGAGCAAACTAGGCAACGAGAAGGTGAAGAGTCTAGGTTAAGCAAAAGTGCTCTGAACAAGTAAGTGGTATACTTTCTTTTGCCCAAGGGAACAAGCCTGTCATCACGTGCTTTAAAATAAGGTAACCCTTTATTGTACTGCTTTATTCATAGCACAGATTGTGTTTTGGTTCCTTGGCACTTTTCCTCTCACAGCTGCTTGTCTCATATTTCCATGGCTCTTTTGCATGGAAACTCAGACACTTCTCATCCCTGAACCTCATGGGCATTCTTCAAAGGCCTTGGAGCATAGACACATAAAAATAAAGCACCTTGGCACAATGTCTTGTGACAGCTAGAAAATACCAGGATTTTTACCTGGAACTAGTACAGCTACAACAAGTAAATAAAATTGTATTACGTTAAAGGGATAACAAAACACCCATTTAATGTGTAGCATAAACAAATCTATGGCACCTTTCTCATTTTTAGCAGCCCTTTACATCGTGTAAGGCCAAAGCTAGGAATGGCACAATAAAGTTTACCTATCCCATGAAACACACTTCATAGGCATTCCTTCTGTACAACAGAAAATAAATAAATACATAAATACTGTTTTTCAATTTTTTAATTATTATTATTTAGCAAAACCAATATAAAACAAGCAGCACTACCTAGAAAGAGTTGTAGTATGAATACTCCAGACAAGTATTGTAGATTGCCTCAAATACTTATCAACCTGTTGCACCTCAGGAGTTTGAGGGTCTCCAACACACTAGGTGTTGGAGAACTAATAGATAGTGCAACAGGATAAGACATTTATGTCCCTCTTGTGTTTTTCTCATGGTCTTTCCTCCTGAAGGTGGCAAAGGTTTTCCTGTATAAAATTTCCTCAGAACTGGTACATTCATATAAATTAACATGACTTCAGCAAACTGGAATATATTGGTAAAGGGCTCTGTCTTTAAAAAAAAAAACAACAAGATATTCTGATCCTTGCACTCAAGGAGGAAACTATTGTCGTGTTAAAGGTGAGGAAGTCAGTATTTGTGTAGGCCATATGTCCCAACAGCATCAGATGTAGAAAGTTCAGATTGGATATTAGAAAAAGGTTCTTCAGCAGAGGGTGATCAGGCCCTGGTACACAGGCTCCCCAAGGCAGCGGTCACGGCCCCAAGCTGCTGGAGTTCAAGAAGTGTTTGGACAACATTCTCAGACATAGGGCTTGAATTCTGGGTGGTCCTTTGTGGAGCCAGGAGTTGGGCTCCATGATCCTCACGGGCCACTCCAAATTCAAGATATTATGTGACTCTGTGATAACATGATATTCCAGCTAGTCAGTAATATTCTCAAACATATTCTCTCATCCAGTTACTGGAGAGAAATGTCAGGAAGCTGTTCAGCTGTACTTCAAAACTTTGTCACTCTAGCTTCAAAAAGACTGGTACAAATAGACATCACAAAGCAATTGCAGTTACGGGTGTAAATAATATTTTTAATTTCACAAATTTAAAATGTGGAAAGCTTTTTTATGATCTTGTCTGAATAAGAAAAAAGTGCAGCAAAATATCTTTGAATAGATCTTAATTACTACAAGCCACAAGTGAAATAGACCCAAGCAAGTTCCTTCAAGGTCACTTGTCAAAAACCCAAATCGTTCACTAAGTGTTCTCTATTTTTTTTTTTTTTTAAAAAAGGGGTCATTCAGGAGGTAATAGATACTGTCGTTACTTAATGTATAGGTTCACTACCTCGTACAAGTGGCACCTTGGAGAATTAAATGGCTCGAAGTATAGCCAGGCACTCCATCTGTGACTCCTAGGTCGCTAGTTAACAAGGCACAGCAGCGCTTTGAAAGGCAAATATTTACTAACTAATTGCACTGCTTTTTGAGGCTTAACTACACTAACGAGAGAATAGTGAAGTCAAGAGTGGGCAGACCAAGTGGGAAAAGTTTTAAATACAACCTGCAGTCAAACTTAGGAACCAAATGAACACATGCAACAATGTGAAACAGCTACTGCTAAGCTATTCTCAGAAGAAATGGTTAGCTGCTGTTCTTTTTAATACATTACATGTAAAATAAAAAGCCATATATTCCATGATGCATTTGGCATTGCCATATGACATCTAATCCCATAGCATTGCTGGGTCAGGTGTTTCATAATAACACTTCCTTTGGAAAATGACCCTACCAGCAATATCTTGTAGTGGTCCCTAGTGATCTTCTCTTCTGTCTGTACTAAACTTGTGCCTCAAAGCTATGTGGCTCTTCTTGCATGTGATATCAATTCCTTTCATTAAACACATACAAGGTCTACAGAGATTTTGGATCCCAAATGGCTACATCTTTACCATCTTTTTAAAATTCTTACTATTTAAAGTAAAAACAAGTAGACGTTTAAAGTTCTGCTTGCTTTTCTCCAAAGCATTCCACAGTAAATTTGTGAAGAGGACGTTAGTCGTAATTTTTCTTTTCGTACTGAATGACCTTACCAGAAAGACAGTGCTTCTGTGTGGCTTTGAGAATACCCCAGAGGAAAAAACAGAGCTCTTCACACTGACAACGTTTCAGCAGTTGTTTGACTCATTAGGAATTCAGCAATGTCACCCACAGATACCATCAGCACTATCCCTTTCTCCCCTGCATTCCCTATCTAGTAAGCTGGAGAGATGTGTAGATGGTAAATAAATACGGGACAAGTGCTGTGGTGATGAAAGAGAGGAAAGCTTCAACCCTGCTGAAAAGCTCTGGATGTATTTGAAGGATTTGGCTCAGTGCTTGCTAAGCGCTTGTCCTCTGTTTGCAGGCTTCGCCATGAGTGGACTCAGAGGCTGGAAGGGCGAGCAAAGCAAGTCCAGGCACACATGAAAAAGAAGAAAGAGCAAATGACGCCATTGTCCATTGAGGCTCTTCCTTCACCAGATAAAACTGTTGCTTAAAGTTACTGTGAAAATATGTAAAGCATTGGGCTTGATTCTGACCTTCCTCATGCACCTATGAACCAGTTACACTGAAGAACAAGCAAAAAGTCAGACTCTTGCCCTTTTCCAGACCAGTTACTAGAGCTATTAGTAAAGCCCTACTGAAATTCACTGCAAGAATAAGGCCACAGTACATAGTCTCTTAAAAAGGCGGAGGGATAGGTGAGAGGTAGGCACCTTTAATTCTGCATAACATGTTTTTACTCTGATGTAGCGGGACATTCTTATGTAACAATATTTTCAAATGACATATTTCTCAGAAAGAGTATAACTTGTGTAATAGGTATAATACGTTCAGATGTCTGCTTGCAAAGTTGCATATTTCCATTTACAGAGCTCTCAGATTCTGGCTTAATGCAGACATAAGCTGTGCTGCCTATCTTGATAAGCCTCAGTGAAGGCAGTAGAGAATTAGTACGATGAGCTGGATAGAGGAAATATGTTTTCTAATGGAATCAAGAAAAAGAAAGAATGAGGGTTTTGTGATCAACATGTAGGAAAAAATCCAGATCTGAATAATTAAATGAACAGAAGGAAAGATTTTGGCTTTTCTAGGGTATGTAAGAAAAAAATCTACTGAAGTAGTCTTTGAACTAGTTTGAGAGACATTTGAGTAAGTGAATTGGAAGGAGAGTTTGAGATAGACGGCAGCAAATGAGTTCATCATACTAGCACAAGAATGCTCTGCAATGTACTGTTTGCCATACTCAGTTTGTGCTAATCCATACAATAGCTGCATTTCTTCTTCCTCTAGGTCAGGAGAAACACAGGAAGGACTAATTAAGCACAGGGTAATAATAGTGTGTTCTGTTTACCTGTAAATCTGTCTATCTAAACACCATAACATCCCTTGGATCTCATAGAAAAGCTTCTTTCTTTTTTTTTTTTCATCCCTTTAAAACAACATTTCAGTACAACACACAATTTTACAGGTCATTCCCACCTTTACATAGTGACATTCTCCCAACAAAAAAATTTTAAAAGTATTCTACAGTTCTATTTGACAGAGGATTAAAACAATTTAAAACTTCTTCAAAGTTTTTTCTTTGTTTATTGGAAGCTGATGGGAATGTAGAATCAGTCTCTTTTCATATAAACTAATGCAAGAAGAAAAGGTTTCTTCCAGGGTCTTTTTTTCCTCTTAGAACAATAATAAAGTTGTATCTCCTTTTGCCTTCATGATCTCATCTTCTTCCTCTGTGTTCATTAATTTCCCACAAATTTTCTAAAAAGTTCTTTTGCTGCAACACAAGACAAGCATTATCTCTGATGAAGAAGATCAGACAGGACTTGAACCTGATTCTGCGTACATCAAACGCTCTCTGTTTCATTGCTCTATAGCAGTAGCTGAAGGATGTAGACAGGGTCTACTGAAACAGAGACAGGCCATAATACCAGATCAGCTGCATGATCTAACCACTGCCTCGCAGCGTCATGATGTCACCTGCAGCAGTGCCATTTAACCCCACTTCAAGGCAGGGTGACAAAAGAAGGAGGCCTGAGCTAGCAGGGACAGTAAGCATTTATTCTTTCACATTTGAAGTCAATATATTTAATTGTTAGGAACTCTTCTATGACAGCATATCCTCTTGTTTATGGAGTAATCACCAATTTTAAACAAGATGAGCAAATAAACAGGAAAATAAACAGGAAAAATAGCAGGCAAGCAGATGGAGTCCCAGGCAGTAGCTCTTTCCCTAAGCTTCTTTTCTATCCATAGCTCTGAGGAGGCTGATAGAGGTGTGAAATCACTTCCACTGCAGGCAGGCAGCATCACACTGACAGCACACCAGCCAGGTGTCACGGGCATTGTTTATCTCAGAAAACGCATGCAACCTATTTCAATTGTGAAAGGGCTTCTGATACTTCCACTGCAGGGCAGAGTGTGACAAGTGTGAAAGACTAAAATCCTCCCACTTTTGTTGAAAACCAGCAATCTGTGTGTTTTTCAAGTACATATGCATTAGTCATGCTTAACTATTCTCAGACGTATTTTACATGACAGCAGTGTCCTGGCACCTTCGTGATATTAAATTTCAGATGCTTTTTCTCCCCCAAAATAAACTATGTTCATCCATTTTCACTGCTACTGCACCGACTGAGGGAAAGAATCGAGTGCTAGAAATAATAAAGTCTAGCAGCCAGTTGTAGCCATGTTTGTTGCTTGCAAATACAAAACTGAAGGCAGACAGTACGGCGAAGGATAGTGCTTTGTCCTTTTGCTTTAGTTACAGAACTCTGAAAATTCATTCCTGAATGTAGGCATTTCAGGTATGCCTGAACACATGAAACCTCGCTTTTGTCAAAAAAGCAAGCAAATAAAACACTCAGTTCAATTTGAACCATTATATTAAATGAAACATCTGCCTCATTCATGTACACAGCTCTCCAATAAAAAAAGGATATCCAGTGAGCATAAGCTCTTGAGAAAGTAGTCCCCTTTAGATGAACGCAATTTTCCACGCTTGTCCACAGTTCCTCCTCCTTTTCATTGAAAAAGGAGGTACAAATGAAAATTTAGATTTCATTAGCTACAGTAAGAAAATCGGACTAGCTACTTGAAAAGAAAAACTAATTAATATGCCTAATAGAAACAGAATTGGAGCAGAGTGTCTGTTAATTTGCACAACCAGGACCACCCTCAACCTGCACTAGCGAGTCATTGCTGTGTCTTACTTCTGCATGTAAGTCCAGCACTTACCTCAGCCAGTATAGAACAACTAAAATTGTACAGTATCTGTAAGAGGATAATTTTCTTGGTCATGAGACAAATCATATGACTGATGATGCAATAGATGTGGATAATATCTATGAAGAAATGCCCCAGAGCTGACACACTGATGCCAGCTGCAGAACACCTGATAGCATGCCCAGATTTATGTGCACGGCAGATAATGTGAGCACATACTGCACTCATTCACAGGCTTACTAATAAGTGCTGCGTCTCATCCAGGAATCAGTGACTAATGGCTGAAAGTCAGCAAGGATTGCTGTTGTAAATTGTCTCTGAGCTGTGACCAGTCTTGCTTACTTAAAATCAGTCAAACAAAAAAGTGAATTTAAACTAAATTGAGATAGTCTGCCTCTGTTTGAACACTATCCAGAAGAACTCACATAGTCAGTTACAGATAGGATGTGCTAAAGAAATAACACCTCAGTGCCAGTCAGCTGCTACACTTAAATTAGCACTTTAGCCCAGAGCCTTTCTCCAACAGACCACATTTTTTGCACTTATCACATCTGGTTTGGACCACAGAGCAGACGTAAGGCACGCAAACTATATTTATTTCAGAGGAAATTATACCAGGCTAGAAGTTTTGCTCCAAGTGCACACTAACCTCTGCGGACCTGAGACAAACATTAGTTCTTCAGTTTTGAGGCACCCACACAATGGTGACATATAGTCCAATGAACCAAATTTGAGTCTGATGTGCAACCCTGAACCACAGTTAGCCCAATACAAGGACCTCCACATCATCCGCTTCGATCTACTGAACTACCCATACCTTGCTGAATCACTTGCTAATGCAGAAAAGTCTACCCAACCGAAACAATAGAGATGGAATTAAAACACACATGTTGTGTGCAGACCCGAAGGTGGACCTTAGCAGACATAATGACTGAGCTCAGCAATGATAATTTAATTATACAGAAATGCTAGGATGCATAACTCCACGCAACTTTGTCAGCTGACCTACAGATGCTGTATGTGTTGGAACAGAAAGTTTACCCACACTCCTATAAAACTTAGCACAGAACCACTGAACGGTTCTGGAGCCATAAAGCAGCTATGTGTGGCTCAGGTCTACAATTAAATGGCAGGAATATGAGGATAATTGCCAATTCCCTAGTTCAAATGTTCTTCCTAATTACAAACTGGCTGTGTCCTGAGGGATGCTATTCTCAACCATGCCCATTAAATAGCACTTGAATGGGACTTCACTGCCATAGTGTGAATAAGTACTAGTAAATCACATAAAACTTGTACATTAAAATACTTTTGGATTGAAGAGAGCATCTTGTTGTGGTTTAACTCTGCACGCAGCTCAGTGCCATACAGCCACTCACTCGTTCTCCGCAGGTAGGATAGGGGAGAGAATCGCAGAGATAAACATGCAGGAAATTATGGATTGAGACAAAAATAGTTTACTAGGTAAAGTGAAAGCCGCACATCCAAGCAAATCAAAATAAGCAATTAATTCACTATTTCCCATCAGCATGCAGATGTTCAGTCACTTCCAGGAAATCAGGCCCTATCACTCATAATGTCTTCTTGCGAAGACAAGTGCCATCACTCCAAAAGAACCCCCCTTCCTCCTTCTTTCTCCCAGTTTTATAGTTCAGCACAACACCATATGCTGTGGAACACCCGTTTTGCCATTTTGGGCCAGCTGTCCTGGTCCTGACCCCTTCCAGCTCCTTCTGCACTCCTAGCAGTGTGAGGAGCTGAAATGTCCTTGGCTCTGCCCAGCACTGCTCAGCAGCAACTGAAAATGCTGATGTACCATCACTACTATTTCCACCAAAAATCCACAGCTTTCTACACGTCTCTGTGAAGAAAATTATCTCTATCCAAGCCAAAATCATGAAACATCTGTAGATAAAAGAGAACGAAATAAAAACCAGTTCAAGAAAATTTTTTACTTCCTGAGGATATTTGTCTTCATTAATTAAGCCTTATTGTTTTATTTATTTCCTACACAGAAGGAGAGAAGTCCATGGTGTTATACATTTGGTACAACACTGTACACAAATGCTCAGTAGTCAGGACTGATAATACAAAAATCTCTTCATTTTTCATATTTCCATGTATGACAGCTGAGTATATTTATCCATGAGGCCTCTGATGCTTCTCTTCATTATTATTTAGTTCCTACAGTTTCAAACATAGTTTAAGCTGAAGTGAACAGAGATCAGGTAAAATTGCAGCCCCAAATAACAACAGTCTAACAAATAGCCTGAGAAGAATTATATTTCCAGTGAAGCCAAAAGTAATAGTGATACGTACTACGCGCTACCTCTGTAATTAAAGGCACTTGACTCAAACGCCATTGCTTAAATGAATTAACAGTTTCCTGCTAGTGACTGTTGAACTGTGACAGGCTACTGTGACCAGTCTTTGCCCGGTAATAACTGCCAGTTGTCAGCCCCAATGGGTCTATTTAGAGCAGTGTGACCTCAGAGGTTCACAGTCAGGGTCACTATTTTTTCCATCATAAACAGCAGCAGTCATAGTGAGAATTATAGTTTCAACCAACAATAATAATAAAATAATTGTCTGTCAATAATAAGAACAGACAAAAAGATGCGGTAAGAAATCTTAAAGACAATGCTCAGTTTAGCAAACTTCACAAATTGGCCAAATCTTCAAAGATTTTTGTAGTTTTTTTCAACTATGCTTATATTGCATAGGAACATGAGCACTGCTGCCATTTGATCAGAATTTCAACTTTAAAATTCATACGTACCTGATTGTTCAGTCAGAGCAAACAGTCAAAAAAAAAAAAAAACAGAGTTAGTGATGAAAATTCCTCAATCCTATTATCTTTAGTAAATAACAGGAACCATGCAAAACATAGATATAAAAACTATCTGAATTAATTTGCAAATGAGCAGTAGAAAACTGTGCTTTCAAAGAGTTTTTTCTAACATTAATGTTATTTTTCTTCTTCTAATTTTTCTGTTTTCTGTGTTTTTCTGGTTAATGACTGCTCTACTATTTTTAAGAGTGTGAGGTGACAGTCATAGGCTATGAGCTAGGCAAGGAAAACACAAAAATTCTAAAGTGACCAGCAAAGGGAAACCTTTTGAAAAAAAGAACCTGTATTTGCTCTAACATCTTAAATCCAGCATTTTCAGGGTGATATTTATCCCACTGCAGCTTCTCTTACAGAAATTTATTCTGTAAGGCTTGTTTTGATGTCTCTATACATATTCTAACAAGTGAAAACAAACCAACAAAATTGTTCATTTTTACATGTAAAAAGTTCCAAATAACAATGCTTTCTCATTAATTACTGGATATTGATGCAGCACAGTTCTTGATAGAACTTAGTTAATGATAAAGTGCTAACTAATGAATTGATATTTTGAAGCTTTTGGACAGTACACGAAGTTACTGATTTTGTTGATACTGCCTTCATCATTAAATACGTATTTATAATAACAAGACTAACAGCCAGCGAAAATAAGCCCTGCAAGTAGTATAGGCAGCCTAATCTAAAACATCCAAAACAGCAGTTATTATACATCAGCTCAAATGAACACTTAATAACCTGGAACTAGATCCCTTCAGGCTCCATTTATGATATGTACACACTTCTGCTGCAGTGATGACAAATTCCGCATTTTTCCAGAACTAGTGACACCTCTATAACATATACGAGGAGGATGACAATTGTGTAGAATGAGTCTGTCAACAAGCTAACAGATTGCAGCCGTGTTTGAAAAGTTTTATGCTTAAAACACAGGCAAATTTCAGTATTTCCAACCCATAATAAGCCCCTCTGGAGCCACTTTGCAATTCTGTAGCATGTGTCTGGTCAAGAGAGTTTCTGCATGTGCTTTATTTATTTTCAGTTTGGTTACCTTTGGCTATTATAGATAATGAGGAGCAATACATGGAAGTAATTAATATGTAACACTTCACTGTGTTCTGACAAAATAGCAGTGTCTCACAGGATTTTTTATTGCTTTAGCTGGTGGATGCACTAAAGGGTATTTTCTTTATCTCAAAACCAAAGCATTTCCTATACCAAGGCACCCCTGAAGAAGGTACATGAGTGTATCTCACAGCCTTATTGCAGGGATTTTGAGAGCACTCAGTTAATATACCACTACAAATATTAAGGATACAGAAAATAGGCATACCTTTTCCTACTTTAGCTGCTGCGTTTGTAGTTTAACTTGGACCCTGCCCGTACATACCCTAGAATCAAAAAGGAACAAGAAGCCCAGGTGATGAGGCTAGCATCTCTCCCAGAAGGCTAATTTTGAAAAATATGATACTGACTAGTCCACATCCTGCTAGATTTGAGCAATTGCTTTCAACAAAAGCCAGCAAATTTGAGCATGTACACTGCCTGGTTCCATTAGTACCACTTTCTCTTTCAGGTGCCTTCTTACCTGGAATTTCTGGCATGCATTTGTAAAGGCTCCCATTCAAGTGCAAATTCTCCTGGCTGCCAGTCTTCAATGCACATTAGTGAAGTCTGCTATTCCTGTTGGCACCTTGGAAACAAGAACTCATAGCTGGGTTACAGAATTTTTGAACAGAGAAGCTTTTTTTTAAGTCATCAAAAGACAAGAGCAAAATATAAATTGAGAAAAATATGGCCTACTAGCATGAATTCTCGTCAGTGTGACAGGCTTCTTGAGCTTTGCTCTGATCTGGCATGTAATTACTACATATCCCTGATCTGCAAGCTGTATCCCCTAAGTGTCAAATCAGTTCCTGACTTGCACACATATATTTTATAACAAGAAAATTGTTCTTGAAAGCCTCGTCTCAGAAAATTAATCTTTAACCACTGAAAACAAATAGAAATAAAAGCAATCAGTTATGCCTTCACTTTTCAAATTACTCCAGATTAGCATGTCAATTAAAAAATAAGCCAAGCTAAAGACATGCATGTGAATTTTACCTCTGAGAAACACAGTTTTTCAAGAAACATCACAAAGTGTAGCACAGCTTATGAATTATAACAGAAGCAAGGAAAGCCATACACGTGAAGATCCGAAACTATAGCTAATTTCTTTTTTTTTTTTTCTGTTCCAAATAATAGTACATGTAGAAACAATATCCTAAATGCTTCAAGCAGTTCCAGCCTCGTGTTTAGGAACATATCTGTTCATAATTCCCCATCTCCAATCTGAATACAGCACAGACACACTGCTGTGCGTATTGTTTTCTTCGTATTCAGTGTTCTGCACAATTTCACCTGGCTGTTTGCCAGCTGCCATTGGAGCAATACATGACAACAGAAAACCATGCTTGGGGTGTAAAACACTGACCCAGCACATCTCCCCAGGCGT
Organism: Penelope pileata; assembly: GCA_013396635.1. NCBI lineage: Eukaryota > Metazoa > Chordata > Aves > Galliformes > Cracidae > Penelope > Penelope pileata. The sequence goes on from WBMW01003766.1 coordinate 62,938, forward strand.
ATCAGACACGCAGACTCTTGGAAGCTCTAAACACAGAATAAAGCTACTCCCTGAGCAAAAGATTTTTGCTGTTGCTCTTGTTGCTTTTGTTTGGTTTGTGTGCAAGAGCACATTGGTTTTCTGTTTTACTTTATTTTGTTTGCTCTTTTGGTTTTAGATTTGTTTTCTACCTGAAAATCAGGATCCAAGAAGGGACATCCAAGTCCCCATGGTGGTATTGGCAAGCAAATCTTCTAGTGCCTCAACTGGGAGCCAGGTCTTGTCTTTTCCTCCAGGATGTGTTGTACAGATCTGTATCTGTGCCATTGAGATGGTCTCCACCATGTTCTCCAAGTGACAAAGAGACATACAGATCTGTGCAAGAAGGTTGAGAAGGAGGCAGGGATGGCCACCCAGAGCAGCTGCCTTCTCAGTTGCCATCCCACCAACAGAGATAAGAGCAAAAGTTGCCACCAGCTCTTCTTCCACCCCACTTGTCACAGCGTTCCCCAGCTACTTAAAGCTGCATTTCAGACATTAGCAGCAGCAACAGCAGCCTCCTGGGATTACGAAAGACAATGTGGTAAGATGCTCTGAGGACAGGAATCTAGATATACCCTGAATTTATATGTATATGTATCTATATTGAGATATATCCTGACCCTGAAACTGCATGTTATATTAACTGCTTGAAAACCACTCTCTGATCTCATGTGGTCCCCAGTGCAACCAGCTGCAGCAGAAGGGCAGTCACAGAACAAACCCCAGGCACTGCACACAAGGCAAAGTTCCTCTGCAGTGCTCCCGTGCACCTCTGCAACAAGAGGAGGAATACGTAAGCAAGAGAGAAAAGGGGAAATGGGAAAAAAAGGGATGGCAACAATGCCACGGTAATGTGTCAAGCAGACTAACAGATGCTCTAGAGGCAGATAGAAAATAAAAAGTAAAAAATAATAAAAAAGTAATAAAAAATTTTAAAAGCTTTTAATCTGCTTTTGTACATTTATCTAGGCAAACAAAAGACATCAAATGAAACTGTTGAATGCATTCTTTGAAGTCTTCTTTCTCAGGTGGCCTTTTTCCTATGTGAAGATTTCTCAGAACTTACTTCAGAGTTCTCATTAAACTCATGCTAATTTTTAACCCGCATAGCACAGAAAAATACCCACAGCCATTATGAGGTACTGGCATTCAAACTTCATGGAATAACCTTCCCATAAATCATAATACTTTCAAAAACATCAAGAGATCAGTCATGAAAAATGCTGAGTTCCTATTGTTCTCGAGCTTCAAGCTGTTGAGCCTTTCCTACAACTCTGCAGGCTTCAATCGTATTTTGCATCTTAAATCCCTAAACAGCCTTAAAACATTACTTTCAATCTGTCAGCAGTCTTTCAAGCTCTAGCAGCTTTTATTAGAAGAGGTCCAAACATCCTGATATCTGAGATAGAATCTTAAAGGCTGTCAGTGCTGATTGCAAGTTAAAATAGACAAAATGTTGCACTTCAAACAAACTATGACAAAAGGCTATTTCTACCCTGACCCAGGAGAAAACTGCTCTTCAGAACTACTTTCATCAGGAAGAGGCTTGCTCTGGTTCCAACCTCCTGAGCTCAGTTTTAGAGCAAAGTCACGCAGAACAACACAGACAGCATGGCAATTCAGTGCTGCCAGAAGGGCCGCGCTGCCCTACATGCACCCACCTCTGCCTCTTCCACCGTGTGCTGGTGAGACCACCGCCAGGCCCGGGCTCACCAATGCGTCTGACAAGAACTGGGATGGCCACAGTGAAGTGTCGTGTAAGTGAAAGAGGGAGATGACCTGCAGTGGGGAGTTATGCCTTCTCATTCAGATTGCCTAACGCTACAGCTCTCTGGGTGTATTAAATGCATTACACCCACAACACACTGAGTTGCAAGTGCAGTAAATTTATGTACAAAAAAGTCATTTGGACTCAATCATCTTCAACATCTAGGGGTACATCCAGAGGGTTCACCTGCATCTTTGCCGTCCTTAGTCTTGAGAGCTGCGCAGATAGTGTTCAGATGCTCTGGAAGCTCCCTAGAAGATAGAATCTTTGCAGAACATAGCTTCCTGCTTCCAGACTAATAGCAGTGATTGTGAACACACAGCCATGGCATGCCAGCCCCCTGCTTTGTCCAAGGTGAGGACTTCACGGTTCTTGGGACTCATGGATGAGAAGTCATCTTGTGGCTAACCTTTTCCGGCTGTAGTGCCAGCAAGGCTTTGAGGGTTGGGTGGGAAGACCTTGCTCCCAGGAGATTTAAAACTTTGACTCTAATTCCAACTACTTCTAAGAGCAGAAAAAATCCAATGAGTTCATAATGAATCTCAGTCAATATAGTATGCCTTCTTCATCAAAGAGCAGGACTGGTTAAAAGTTGCAATTGCCTCCTCATTGGCAGTTTCTCGGAGTCCAGTGTTAATGATATACGAGCCACATTAGTATATGTAAGTATCTTATACATAAATATTTTATGTACTTAAATATCTTAGTCAGCTAGCAGAACTAAGGTGCCATACAAATGAGTAAAATAATAATACTTTGTCTACAGAGTTGATGAAAGTTCACAAAGAGAGACAAAGAATAACAGTAATTCTCAGTAGCTTTACATTTCCTCTAGGTAAAATTCAAAAGACAGTTTGAGTTCCAATTTACAAGGAATTGAGATTTCAATGAAATTTGCATCAAGGGAACAAGTAAAAGCAGAAAGTTACTCAGATAGAGCAAAAAGACAGACTAGGAAGGAGGATACTGACAACAGTTAACATTTCCTTTCTCCAAAGAGAAAAAGCGTCATTAAAAAATGAAGCTTAGCAACTCTCACAGGGTAAAAAATTTGACACAATACAGTTCAGCTCCCAAAACTCAGTGGACTTTTGCCTTGCTAGTTAGAGACAGGCTAATATTCTTAGGTAACACAATTCATGTTTAATTAGCAGTTTTAAATGCATATCTTCCCCCAACAGCCAGCAAATTTACTGACAAAATTTTACCTACTCCCTGAAGAAAGGTTTCGTTATATCATAACATAGACCTTCAAGAGTACAAGATGTAATGTTTTTCTAAGGGAGTCTTAAAAAAATTCTTAAAATTTCATGTGAATTTGTTTTTTGTGAGATGAGTCTATGCAGCCCAATTGTCTTTTCAGATTTATTAAAACAAGTGAATTAGCAAAGAAGCCAAATCTTAGCCGTTTTCAGAGAGATGAAAAATGAGGGAAATGAGAAGATAAACTGTTGAAGTCTTCATCAGGAAGGTACAATGAGAAATTCACTCTTTTGCCTGATGAGTATGAGCATATTGCTTTGACATCTGAAACCAGGCAGCCAGCTAGGATAAATGATAAATAGCCGGACTTCTCAAGCTTTCATAATGCTGAATTATGCTCACTTACACATGGAAGCTATCTGCTTTATACTACCTTTTAAAATGCCTGTTTTTTCTACAGGTGAATCAAGGACAAGTAAATTGAAACAGAGGGATGAGTGCCACAGCTTTTGAAATCCAATCTCTCTCACCTTATACTGCTAATTTGGGGGTGGAGATGGTTCAATTTACAATTAGGATTCCTCTATACTGATGCCTTTCCTCCACTGATCTCATACACAACACAAATCTTTTCCAGAAACCTAAAAATAAAGTATATTGCATACTCCAGCTGTAGTGTTGTTTAACTTGGTGTGACAGATTGATAAACACAAATATAGACAACAAAAAGACAGTGAGGTGCTCTGACCAAACATGATTTGAAGGGCATGGAAAAGGAGCAATATGAGCAGCAGTCAGAAGAGTAGACTTTCTACAATGCCATTAATGTTCCAAAAAGTTCCCTATCATGTGCCTATAAACAGCTCTTCACAATGAGGCAATGCATGTTGTTGTATTGTTTTCACATATTAATGTTCACTCATTCCACCAAAATTAAAAATAATACATTTAATATAGAGTAAAACTCTCTGTTCCCAGTAAATATGCAATGAAGGCAAAACTCATTCCTTTTACTGCAAAAATCAAAGCAAATCTACACAACACCAAAACTTCTAAATTGATGTTACTTCTGTTTTTTGTTTGCCAGTTTCAGCAAACATGGCTAAAAACATTTTTAACCTTCAGCAATTTTGATGTCCACTTCAATTAACCATGCCAAACTATTCCTTAGGAAATTGAACAATCAACATAGTAGCACTCTGCTTGTTAACTCAGAAATATGTTTTACCTTCATATTTGCTTCTTTTGGGGAGAAGGAAAGGATGTTACCCAGAACGACAGATTAAATGTCTAAAATAGCATCTACAACCTAAGTATTCACTAAGGTATTATTTTTCACTTCTCCAAAGTTTTATTATGCAAGATTGACTACCCTGGAGAAAACTAAAGATCCGTGGGAAACACATGTAATACCAGCAGCATAACAAAGTCTCAGTCATAATGCTGCTGTTTGGCAGGTGACGCCTTTCTTGATGCCCCAGTCTTTTAAGTTGAATGTCCTTCCTTGGCTTGACATGCAGCGTGCCCTCACGAAGTTGGCTCCACATAAAGTGAAGCATAGGCGCATTCTTATTCTATGTTTCTGCTGAACTAGCTTTAACTAACATTCAGAACAAGTTGTGGTATTTTTTTTTTTTTTAACATTTTGCTGTTCTCCATACCACAAGCGATGGCTACAAATGGAAGAAGAACGAGCACCATGAGGGAAAATCTTAGCCCCTTTCAACCTCGTGGAGTCCTGCCATTGAGTTCAATGCTGCCAGGTTTCACCCTAGCTCCATTCATCATCCAGAGATTCACAGACAGTTGGAGTGAGCTCAGCTTTAGGAGCAAGCACACTGAGCTATCCAGAATCTTTTACCACTACCATAAATTGAGGTAAATCCAGCCTTGTACTTTTTGTTTTGTCCCCATACAATCTGATCTCTCTTTCTCCTCTACTCTTTCCATGTTTCCCTTACTGGCAACCGCTCTTCTGGGAGCCATAGTCTGTCTCTGAATGGCATGCCAGGACATCCCAGACAGAAGAGCTGCCTCCTGTCAGGGACCCCAGACTCCCTGGGCAAGAACTATACTGGCCTCTGGAGAGGACTGTAGTGTACTAAATCAAATTACCATAGTGCATTTCACAACATTTTATAAACTAACAATTCCACAAATTTCCTTCTCCTCCTTCCTGGTTATTTCCCCAGTTTACAGCCTTGAGCATATAATTCATAAACAAAAAAATTTTGGTGTGGTGTCTAAAATAAAAGAATTGCTAATCAATTTTCCATTATTTGCCCAGAGTCTTCTGCTTTTACAAGTTCAGGCTCCAACAGCGTAACATTTACGAAAATTGTAAGAGTGCCACCTATTGGAAATAAGTGCACAAATGAAAAAGCATTGTTTTATACGAAGTTTAAAAACTTTAAAGTGGACAGAATTCATATTCCATTCATAATTATGTTAAAATTTAGATTTGTGAATAATTTAAAAATAAGCCTATTTGAGAGGTAAAACACTGAAAAGTGGTAAAGATTTATAGCCCTGAAGTATAAAGCAGTAAAAATCAGAGCAAATTTTGGAAAAAAATTTAGGAGAAACACCTGTTTAAAATCTGAGTCACGTTACTAAGCTCAATGTCCACTGTTGGAGTTAATTTTGTATCAGATCTTGTTTGCACTCTGCAGAGAGATGTATAATATTTAAGTTATAGTTATATAAAGGATGCTTTGAAAGTAATGTCTCCTGTTTCATTACATTGGTCCATGATGGAGGCAGATGTTGGTGGAATGGCAGTAGAGGCTGAACCTTCTCACCAATAGTCCATTACATTTTGTTGCTGTCCGACAGATGGCAGCAGAGGAGTAGTCTGACACAATGGCGTCTGGCGTGAAGTGAGTATGGAGCAAAGGCGTGTCGTTGAATTCCTCCATGCAGAAAAAATTTGCACCCATTTTTGACGGTCATTAACACTTTCTGAACATTTCTGGAGACCAAACAGGATGTGAGCACAGTGAGGCGGTGGTGGTGTGTTTCAGCAGTGGTGACAGCAATGTGAAAGAAAAGCCGTGTTCCAGATGGCCATGCATAGCTGTCACACCACAACATGAAGGGCTCCTTTTCATTGCTGACAAAAATGCACAGGTAATGGTGGTGACTACACTGACAAACAGTATTTTGTAGCTGAGACTTTATCAAATACTGTTATTATGCCCTTTGTATCTTCCATGGAATTAAATATGAGGCATTACTTTCAGAGCAACCTAGGTATTTTAGATTCTGAATGTAGATGATTAATTTTCCATGCAGATAAAATAGCCCTATCTTTTCATGGAAAGCTTAAAAATGAGGCTTGAATTCACAGACTTGGGATAGCACAGCCAGTTTTTTACACCAGCAGACTTCAACTGCTGTCACTGCTTGGAAGATACTCTGGCAAGGCTACAGGCTGACTTCTCTCCCCCCTCCATCTCTCATGAACAAATTTTATGCTTTTTTCCTCACTCCCTTCTCAACTATGCCTTCAGGCCTTCTAGTCTCCATTAAGAGAAAATGTGCTGATTTACCCTTAAAATTGAATTAAAGTGCAAAATCATAATGCAAGAGAAATACCTGACCTGGTTTTGAACCTTGAGCTTGATCCTCTAGCTGTCTGCCCTCCCCTCTTTTTCACTGCCCAGCAGGCTGGGAGCATCTCTGCCTGAAGACCATCACTGCTGAAATCCTCACGCATCTGCTTTATCTCCTCATCTTTACTGTTGCAGCCTCCTTCTCCATGCCTTCACAAGCTCTTACAATAAAACAAACAACTATGTTGCCTCGCTCTTTTCTGCCCAGACCTCCTCGGCTTGATCTCAGAATCAAACTATTCCTCTTCCAAATCCTTCTGTTAATTAGTACTGACCCCTGCCCAGCTCATGACAGCTTTTTTGACAGCTCTTTTCATGGTTCTGCTGAGAAGAGCTACACAAACATGTCAAGCGGGTGTTTTTGTAGATGGTTCTAGGAAAAAAATAAACCTGCAGTTAATTTTACCTGATACCATGGTGTAGAAAAAGAAATAAAAGACTAACAGGGCACAGAGAGAATGTGAGGCAAAATATACTGTGTGGTACACTATACATAATATATTTTATATGCTCAGCCCTATGAATTATTCCATTTACCCTCAGAATCCTTTTACTTATCCCAAGCGGTCTGAAATTCCTGATTCAAATTATTTGGCTTAGCAGTATTTTAAAATATGTTCTCAACAGTGACATATAATTATGAATTACCAAAATACTTTATGCTTTTCCTTACTTACAGCAAAGGCTAAAAACACCCATTCCATCTGCATTGCTTATGACCTGATTAGGAATGTGATCCTGTTAATAACTATCTAGTTCTTAGTTAGCAGCAGAATCACTTCCTAAATCAACTCTCAGTCTGTCACCTTTATTTCCAGCAGGTATCTAATATAAATTCTCATTCTTCATAACCACTTCTTTCTCCTTTTAGTTTACATCATTCTATCAGTGCACACTTTTTTTATTCCCTAGTTTTATCTCTCCTTCCAGATCCCACAGAGAATGCTCCAGGCTTCTCTGTGGTTTATAAAAAGACATTTTCTCTTATGGCTTTCTCTTGAAACTTCAATCATTCTCTGCCTACTCTTGGGGCATACTCTCACATATAATTTCCCTCCCCTAACAAGCATATTTTCTTCTTCTGGGGACATATTTACAACAAAAGTTCAGAGGAATCAGAAGTAACATTTCTGTGGTGCAACCATCGTAGACCCATGTCTGAGAATAATGACATGATTCCTAACCCCACTGTAGTATCTGTACCTTTGTCGCATACTAAGAAGAAGGAAATGTGAGGAGAATAAAAACACTTAAGACAGAATTCTCAGTGAAGTCAATGGTCTTGCTTAATGTTTTGGGCATATTTGTGGCTTTAAATAAGCATCTATGCCACAAGCATTTTAGATTTCTACCAGTACAGGTAAGACAACAGTCAGCAAAACTTTTGCAAAATGCATTTGTGACCATATTTTTGTGAGTCGAAGTCCTAGGCTCATCTTACTCTTATTTTTCAGCTGAAACTTCTGGACAATTCCAACAGAAAAAGGAAATAAACCTGAGGCTGTTCTCCCCCTCTGTGTCTTCCAGAGTGACAGCCAAGGGCTCAGACCTATTTGGTCAACTTTCTTTTCTAAACATTCGTGCACTTAAGGCTACATTTTAGCAGCTTTCTCAAAAATTTTGTCAGGGAGGGAAATGTGGTCTGCTGGAGTCTGTGAAATGCAAATTACGTTAAGATGACCTCTGTGTTGTTTAGATACCAGGCCTCAATCAAACAGGAAAGAGTCAACTTCTCTGAGTACTTTTATTGTCGTTCATAGCCTGGATGAAATTACAATTTCAACATGATCTTCAGTTGTAGATACCTTATTTCAATCACCTCCTAGGCTTTTCTCAAAAGTTTTCCCGAATGTATTTTGGAGAGTTGTACAGAAATAGGAGTTCTTCAACACCTCCATGCTAGAAACAGCAATCACCTGCAGCAGTTGGCCAGGCTACAACGGAACTCTGGGCAGCTGACACGGCAACTGTACGTGGAAATGAAATTAATAGATTTATTTTTTCATAAGTAGTTACTGCAGCTGAATGAAAAGAGAACAAATACGAATGCACCTCACTTGCCACAAAACAGAAAAAGGAAAAGGAGAAGAAAACAAAAAAACTCAAAAAAACAGCAACAAAAAAGGAAACCTAAGGCCAGAAGCCTTCTTCAATCACTTTAGGATACCACTGACCATTCAATTTAACATGAATAAACATACCAAATGAATGAGAGAATTTATAAATTCCACACTATGGATTTCTCTCTGTGATATAAATATCTGTAAAAGCCTCCTACCAGGTACAGCAAAAGATGCCTTTAACCTTTGCATACATAATTTTGGATCAGTTTAACATCATTTTTCTCAGAATGAAACCATATGTCACCTAATGGCTCAGGGGAAATATTGGCATATGGAGCTTTTCACATTTTCACTGTCAGGTTGAATCTAGCCCAGGTCAGTAACAACCAACACGGCTGTATCTGAAGGTTGTGGGGTAATCTATGTAGAATGAGTTGGCCATCTCAGTCCAGATCCTACAGCAAAGTCATCCACCAGAACATGGCCACTGCAAATAGTTCAAATTTGCTCTTCTGCCAGCAGTATCAGCAAGTCAGCCGAAGATTAAATAAGCATTATATATATGTGAGTTTTCTCATTGCAGAAGTCAATACCCCAAATTGCAGACATGTAGGGCAAGTTTTTTTGAGACACAGCCCTGTAATACGACCTATGGCACTCCTCACCCAATCACCTGTAGCTCTTTTGTATTAGCATTACACCAGCACCCCCCAGCTCTTCCTTCATACATATTTAACTCATTAGACAGATTAATGCCTGCGTTAGTGCTCCACATGGGATAGTAGGTCTCTAGGTAATGACAACTCTTTTTTCTGAATTGAAAAGTCACACTTGGGAGAAGCATAATAAGTCATTCCAAAAAGAAGAAAGCAGAACTAAAGAGTACCATGATGAAGGGAGGTTAAAAATGCAATCATTTTATGAATGCTGAGGAAAATACTACAGAATTATGACCATTTACCTGTCTTTGGAGTTGTATCTTGGAGTAGAAAAGAATTAAATAACAATATTAATGCATGCACTGTACCAGAGAACACCAAAGGCCTAAGAAAAAAGGCATTTAAAAGACTCTTAGGAAAAATTACCAGGCAGCCTTTCCTAATTTTCATCAGGAGAGATTTTAATCAGTAATGATATGTAAGTTTTCTCTTTGCAGTAATGAAAACACTGTGTATCTATATTATTGGTTCTTATTTAGGCTTCAAAAAGTATCATTCTGTTTTTATCTCCTACTGGAAAATTTGTGAAGACAGATGTTTTAATGCATAGTGTGACACTGATGTACAACTGGAAAATGAAGGTAGGCAAATTAATTGATAATGCAGTTCTTTTTGCACTCTGTGGGGGCTGAGTCACAAAGGAGGCTAACAACAGGTGTTTACAAAGAGAAGAGAAACAGGGAAAGGATTTCAAAAACAGGACTATTCCTCCTGATAAGACTATATTCCACATATTTCCAGATAACCAAAGAGCTTATACGTATAAATTAGTGTTAGTGAGTCACTATATCACTGACATAATAAACCATCTATACTTATTTTTGCAGGTTTTGTGTTATTAGGCTTGATGTTTTGCAGTGTTTTTTCCTATCATCATTTTGCAAACTGAATATGCATATACCAGAAAGCAACACATACACTTTACGCATTTGCGTTTTTTTTTTCCACTGTTATAAATTGTATTGTTATTTTAGAAAGGATATCTATTATGTCAAGTGCTGAAAAGAATACTGTCAAATTCAATATATACTCTCCTTCATCACTATAGTAACTAGGCTATTATCTAAATCTCAGCTCTTACTCCTGTGTCAGACTTACTCGTCTTACAAGGCTCCACACTGCCAAACTCCCAAAATCTCTATTTTTACCTCTCCTGTGTTGTTAAGCCTCATAAGCAGAGCTGTAGCAAAGAAGCCAAGAAGGGCTACCACCCTTGGTGTTAACTTTGTGCGAAAAGATTTCAAATGAGTGTACATACACCTGAGTCCCTGCTGACTGTTGCAACCCAAGTGCTGAGCCGAGCAAGCACTGCAGAAAATGAAGAATTGGCTGGTAAGAGCTGTGTGCCGTGCAGGAGGCATGCTGAGCCACCTCCATGGCTGCAAGTAGTGGAAAAGTGAAGTGGTATGGAAGGATGACATCATATAGCCACAGCACATAAACCATTCTGAAAATATGTTCAGCTGCAGCCCAATGCTTATTTCTTGAGGCACCCAGAGACATGTTACTGCAAGTTATCTTCACTTCTCTGTTAAACCTTTCCTAGTTATCTCAGCTTTTACATCCAGCTACAGAGCAGACATTAACCTGATAAACCTCAGCCTTTGTTAAAAACCCAAGCCGTCTCTTTAGAAAGCATTTTCTTTCAGATAATTTAAATTATTATATGTTCATGCAATATGTATCACATTTTCCTCTACAAATGTTATCTTTTGCCTTATATTCCTATTAGGATGAAGTCGGATTTTCAGGGTTTTTTGAAAATTGGTGGATGACAGGAAGTAGGAGGGAGGGACTGACTCACCAGAAGGCCGTGCAGCCATCCAGAGGGACCTCAAGAGGCTGGAGATGTGGACTGACAGGAACCTCATGATGTTCAACAAGAAGTGCAGAGTCTTGTACCTGGGGAGGAACAACCCCAGGAAACAGGACATGCTGGGGGCCAACAGCTGAAAGGCAGCTCTGTAGCAAAGAGTCTAGAAATACTGAAGGACATCAAGATGAACATGAGTCAGTAGTGTGCCCTTGTTGCTAAGAAGATCAAAGGTATTCTTGGCTCCATTAGGCAAAGTATTGCCGGCAGGTCAAGTGCGGTGATTCTTCCCCTCTACTCAGCATCAGCGAGGCTGATGCTCACTCAGCCTCAGTGAACCTGGAGTTCTGTGTCTAGTTCTGTGTCACTCAGTCCAAGAGAGACCTGGACATACTGGAAACAGTCCAGTAGAGGGCCACCAAGCTGATGAAGTGACTGGAGCACCTCTCCTATCAGAGGAGGCTGAGAGAGCTGAGGCTGCTCAGCCTGGAGAAGAGGAGGCTCAGGAGGGATCACATTAATGTGTATGAATAACTGAAGGGAGGGCATAAAGAGGATGGAGCTAGGCTCTTTTCAGTGGTGCCCAGTGCCATGACAAGAGGCAATGGGAAGAAAGAGAAACACCGGAGATTCCCTCCGAATGTAAGGAAGCATTTCTGTGCTGTGCAGGTGATGGAGTATAGTGATGTGAAAATGAAGTACAGAGTAGTGGTTTCCTCTGCTTGTTTTCTTTGTCCTGATAAAAAGGTGTTCTCTGAGCTGCAGAAAATGCAGACATCAGTTTAAAGCATATGTGTACGGATTTATCACATTCAAGAAACTGGGTTTTTTTCAGCCTAGGGAAAAGAGGGCTCAGGAGTGATCTAATAACAGTCTTTCAATAGCTAAAGGTGAGGTGCAGGGGAGTTAAATGTACTGTCTGCACAAGGATGCACAGTGACAGAAGAGGCAACAGACGCAAGTTACTTCGGGGGAAACTCTACCTAGATACAGGGAAAAAATACTTCACTGTGAGTTTGTGGTCCTCAGCAACCTGCTTGTGCAGGGGTGTTGGATCATATGGCTTCCAGAGGTCCCTTCCAATCCTAAACATTCTTTGATTCTGTGACAACTAAATTCTCAAAATGACGAAATCTCCTTTGCCAGAAATACTGAAGACTCAGCTTGATGGGGTCCTGGGTAACCTAATCTAGGGTTCTCTATGCAATAAAAGGTTGGAACAAATAAACTGCAGTGATCCCTTTCAATGTGGGCTTTTCTGTGATTCTAAGAATTTGTTTCCTTTTGGAAATTCAATCTTTTTGAAATGTCTTGCAGCCAGTTTGGACCATAAGGCGAAATATTAATGATAATAATAGTTATTTTGAAGTAGAATTTTATTTTTTTGTGGGGGGAGGTCACATTTGACACTGTACAAACATACTATTCCTGCTCAGTTTAGCAGAGTACTGTGTCCACCCTGCAGCTGACTCACTGTAGTCCAGAGGATTTGTGCTCTGAATCAGATGTCAGACCAAATGGTAGACTGCTGTCATCACAGAAATTGCGAATAAATTCTGGGCAGATCAGAAATAAGAACATCAGCTATGTTAAAACACAATTTTTTTCATTGTGAAACTTAGTGATTTCAATAGTTTTCAAAACTATTTTAAGCGTTACTAGAAATGCAAAAAAAAAAAGGTTTACCTATCCAGATTTTCATAGTTGTAAAAATTATAACCATTTCCAAAAAGACACACATTTCTTCTGTGAAAACCTCTGTTTATACTGACTGCTGTGCATAGCAATAAGTGTTATGAGAGTGCTGAGGAAAGAGTAAGCATACCCATTGCTCTATTGGATTTTTAAAAGGATCGTGCTAGGATGGGACTATGTGCTTATTGCTTTGTTTAGAGTGCAATATAATTGCATTTGGGCAAAAGCAAACACAGACAAAAATTGCTACATTTTTGGAAATCATTACATATTCTATGCTTTTGAAAACCTTTTGTTAAAGTAAAAAAATTTATCACTTTAACCTCAAGGTGTCTGACATGTGGAAGCACCTTTTTCCCGGCACAAATTTTCCCATTTCCCAAATATTCTGTTGCCTCAGATACTACTGAGGTGTTTGCTTCACCTCTTTGATTATGATCTTAGTGTTTTTCTTCTTTCCCCAGTTACATACTTTTCTTCTTGTAATGGCTGGCTCCATAGATGTTATTCCTCTTGTGTTGCCAAATTCCAGTCTGAGGAATACACATCAGAAATCACAGTTCTTACACAGTGTTGCACAAGGAGTTTAAAAATTGTTATAATACAGCCCATGCAGCTTATTTTCTCTGCCATTCCTGCTATTGCATCCAGATAAACCCTCTCACATACTTGTTTCCATAATTTCACTATTTATCACTCTTCCTGTTAAGTTTTTCAGACTAAGGGTAAAGCTGCATTAAACATTATTTGCTAAGAATACTAACAGCTTGAAATATGCCACTGATGCACACAGCTTGTTCCATCATTCTAAGTATGCCATAGATCAAGCTATCTACCTGCGATGGTGAGCATATTAAATCACTTGCAGTTCCATTTGCATGATCATCTTTCCAAACACTCTCTCTGTGTTGCTGACTCAAGCACTTTGAAAGATTGACTTGAAATTACTGTTTGAAAAAATGTGAACATTGTCTCACTGAGTATGCAGGAAATGAAATGTGTTAGCTCTTATCCATTTCAAATTAGATTCAGCACATAACTGTCTAATGTGAGTGCACCTAGCAATAGTTTACATTTGTCTCTCCAGTAAGCTTTTTAATCAAAAGTAATTTAGTGTTAAGCATATCAAAAAGCCTTTCATTAGCTGTGGATGGGGTTTGATTTATTCATATGCTATGCAACATATGTTGCCAATGTTGTAGTCTACCACATCTCCAATTTTAAATAAGTGTTTCAGCTCTGGGCTGATATTTTTGCAAAGAGTCCAGTTGAAGCTTTGCATTGTGCAAGGCCGGAACATTCAGTGTGCTCAAGGTGACTGGTTTGTGTTGGTGATTAAATCAGAAAATAAGTCATGGGTCCCCGGTGGCAGATTGGAGGGGATTTTTCTGTTTGTTTGGGTCATGCTGGGCTTTGTTTTTCCCAGAGTAGTTTCAGGGCATGATTTTCATTTGCATACTGTTTCCGCAGCAGTTGCAGCAACCTCTTTGCAGGGCCTCTGTAGAACTGAGACACTGTTCAAAATTTTTCAAATATGCAACAACTAGGGTCACAAGACCTTATTTTGCATGAGATATCTATCCCGAACAAGAAAGATATTTCAATGCACTGTCTCACTGCGTGGAGTTTAGGAAACTTAGGCATTTTTGATAAATGCGAAGTACCTCTTCACGTCCGCTATGTGGTTTTTGAAAAAAATTGCCGAGCTCTCTTTTGCATTACAGATTTTTTTGATTTTTTTTTGGGGGGGGGTCTCCTTTTGTCCCATCAGTTTTAAGTCCTTTGGGACAAGTTTGTCAGTTTGTCATATTGCGTGGTGGAGATCCTGGCCACCTTTGCGGTAGATAACAATTTTATTGCAATTTTAGCAGAGCCAAGATTTCACATCTGTTTACAGAGCAAGTATCAAGAAGGGTCACTTTAGGTTTGCATCAGATAGGTAGCATTTATTAGAAACACAGAATCACAGAAACGTAGGGGTTGGAAGGGACTTGTGGCTATCACAAGAAAAAGACAGTCGTCAGTTTCATACCCATATGGATGTCAGTCGTGCCACTACTTAGAGTATTTTTCTCTGGTGCCTCAGATAGCTCAAGGTCACACATTACCTTTTAAATTTCTGTTACTGAAAGACAGGTGTTTGAAACACTACTGTGAAAATGCTCTGTGCTTTTAAGAAGTTGAAACCTGAGGTGCTCCAATATGTTGCAACGTTCCTAGACAACATCTAAAGACAGAGGGCTACTGGGCAGAACAACAAAATTGCTTAAACAGTTTTTTACCATGCTGAAGATATTAAAACAAACTCAATGACATGCCAGAATGAAATCTTTCAGGATGCTTTCTCACAGTTCACAGATTCAGTTCTGTGGAAGCAAGTCTTCCAAATTCCCTCAGTAGTGTGCAATTCTACATAGTTGCCTTTGTTATTGGAAAGTTGCTGACCGTGTCTGGTAAGAACTGTTAAAATACTCTGGCGGTGAAAACTAGCAAGCTCTTGTCAATTCAGGATTCTTCAAGAAGGGTAAAAGGAGAGACAAGCAGCCCACCAGCACACAGAGTGAAGTTCTCTTCCATGCACCCTGAGGAATCCAATTCAGATGAATATCTGTCACTCAAAATATTTGCGTCTTTGTTAAAATACATGTGTATCATGTGTGAAAGGAGATAAAGTTCTGCTCCCTGGAAGTATTCAAAGCCAGGCTGGATGGGGCTTTGGGAAACCTGGTCTAGTGTGAGGTGTCCTTGCCCATGGCAGGGGGGTTGGAACAAGATGATCTCTAAGGTCCCTTCCAACCTGAACCATTCTATGATTCTATGATTCTATGATTCATTTCCTCAGTACTGACCTTAAGTCTCCTGAAGTGTTCAAGATATGGAACAGAAACTGGAATTTTACTCTCTTCTTTCTCCCCAAATCTTGAAGGATGAAAACTTGTTTTTAAATAGTTAGGCTTTGTCGTTACCTGAGTCTGCTCCTCCTGGTCTCTTTCCCTTTAACAATATTTGAACTATACATCTATACATTCAATTTCAGCCAAAAAAAAAAAAAAGACAAAGTGGTCTCAAAGGAATTTGCTTGAAAATAGGCAGGCAATTAAATGAGAGACCACGTTAAGTGTACCAGACATGGAGGGGCAAAGCATGCATTCAGACATTATTAGACACCCAAGATACCCTGTAAAATGGAAAACTGGTGTTTCTCAACAATCTCTGAATATTCCAGTTGCCAGAAAATTAGTTTGGAGCTCATATTTAATTGTACCCAACAAGGCACAGACATCCACTAGGAACCAGGTCTCAACAGTTCTGGCTCGTAGAGCAACTGCTTTTTTCTCTCTTCCACAGCCCTGTTCTTTCTTCCTCCATTCTCTCACACCTCAGCTTCATTTTTCTGTGTGTGAGGAACTGCTGAAATAGTCTCCATCAGTAACACCCTGATTCAATTTTGCTTATGTGGTGAGATGTGTCCTCTTGAGAACTTCTCCCCAGGTATTACTTCACCCAGCCCCTGGGACCAACTGCTTCTGTTTATCCAATTACCCCATGTAAAGAAAGGCACCAGAGCCCAACAGTAATAATAGAGTAAGGCATATCTTCTACAGACTGAAAAGGGGACTTATTCCAGTCTTTCATTGCTGGGAAAGCATTTCCTGCCTATCTCTTTTGACAAGAGAACTTTCCTCCTGCTCATCTTGCTGCCCCACAAAGACCTCCTTAATCTGTAGGGGGCTGACTGGTGGTTTACAATTTATATGTGTGAGTCAGGATGCTCTCAAAAGCAATCTTCAACTAAGCTAGAGCAGAGCCGAGAAGCAATGCTAAGACAGACACAATTAACTTGCAGTATTTCCTTTCCTAAAAACAAATATTATTTGAATTATGAACAGACATTATCATTTTTATTTGCAATGCAGAGTCATCCATCTCAATAAAACAATACTTTATGGACAAAGATATATTTTATGATATAGAACAGAGGAGGGAAAGAAAACATATAAATTGTACAAAAATTATTTTCTTATACATTGATCTGGCAACATTAAAGCAAAGCATGATGGTATTAATTTAAACAAAAAAAATCAAGATTGTTTAATTAAATAAGGTTTTTCATTTTACAAAATTTTTAAATATTCTATTCCACCAGCAAAATCTGCTGATGCATTTTGAAGATATCCTTCCACAATGCACAAAAACAGAATCTGGACAAACATTGCCATCTAGTGGAGCCTGTCCCACAGAAGATAATGTTGCCGCATGACTTTACTCAGGAGCAATTAAGTAGGAGCTAGTATTATTATTTGACAGAAAAAGTTTTCTAAGATAGATAAGCAACAGTGAGTCTTCAACACAGGTTGCATACACAGAAATAATTTTGCAGTTCTGATTGGCAGAATCTTGGTTGGGGTATCTTAATTGGAAGCCTTGAAGCAGTGCTTTGAATCAGAAGTGGAACAAATACAACGGTTTGTTTCATTTTATGAAAAGTGCATGACTGCTAAAGTGCTTTGTTTCACTTTATAGAATCCCACTCCACAAGCAAGGAGACTGAGCATCTATCGTGCTCACAGAGGTGCATCCTTTAGGGCAGGTTTGAAGAAGCGGGCATTGTGGGAAAATCTGAAACATTCCTATTTAAGATCCAGCAATTCATAGACACAGATATGGTACAATTTTGTTTGCCTGGCAACTTCTCCAAACATGAAATTCACTTTTAAAATTTATATGTTTAGCTCCGAGTTCAAATGAGTCAGGAAGTTATTTGGGGATTCCTTAATGAATGACATATAAAGAAAGCCACAGAGAGATGAGTCATATCACTGTAACACCAATGAAATAAGAGACGTAGCCCTTCTAGTTCTTACCTTTTCTGTGTTTTTTTTTTTTGTTTATTTTGTTTTCCTGTTCTTTTTTTGTTCATTTGTTTATTTGTTTCCTCATCACTCAGAGTAATTTACAGCTATGGCACTTCAATTTTAGTTCTTTTAATGATATTTTTCTATAAAGCTGACTCACAGATGAAGGGTTTGTCCTCCTGATACGGTGCTAAACAACCCCTAAACTCCAATTTCCTGATGACTTTCTTCCTCTGAATCAGCTAGTGTTAGTCTTAAAGCTTTTTCACAATGAAGTAACAAAAGTTCAGACCACCCTCTAGCATTATCACTCCTCAAGTGTATCAGCTGGGACAGCTGTAAACCAGAGCAGAGTCAGAGAAAGCAGTAGCACCGGAGATTACACTTTCTTCTGCCAATTTTTTACAAAGAAAAGACTATCCTCACACAATCTTCAATCAACACTTAGCTGGAGAGCTGGCAGAAGCTGAACCCCAGCGAGAATAAAGTCGATGAGCAGTCTCTGCATGGTCAAGAAGACTAATGTGGGAGAGATGATGAAAGTCATCACATGTAAATGAGGCAAATGGGCTTCTCAGCAGACAGCGCAGTCATTTGGCTGAGCAAGTAAATGTGGCTGCTGAAAGGAGTAAAGATAAATCTACTGCAACTTGAAAGGTGGCTTCAAGGTCACTTGGTGACACCTTCAAGGTTGAGTAAAGATAAAGATACCCATTCAATACCAGTGCAAAGCAGAATTTGTACGCTGCTCAGCCTACAGTACTAAACAGATTCACTGGTGGATGCGATCTTCTTTGTGGACTACCAAAAGGGCAAAGGATGAGAACAGTCACTGTGCTGTGAGGGGTTGACATCAAAGGTGTCAGAAAGGGTTGTCACAGGTACATACAGCAGCATGATGGCAGAAATAACAATGTGACTGTCGCTGTTCAGGTAGCAGAAGCAGAACTGCAGACTTGGGCCCACATGGAGTTATACTCAAGCAATGGCTGGAAGGAGAACTTGCAGATTGCATTCTGCTGCAGAGATAATAAGTGGTTACTGAGCATTTGTTCAGCTTCTCTCATGTAAACAAAAAGAATCAGATCAAAAATGGAAATGACAGAAGTACGTGCTAATGGTGGTAGTTACTTCTGGGAAACCTACCAAATGTATCTAAATTTCATCAAACTCTTAACCTAAACTACACCCACTGATTTTCATTCTGTACAGATCAATAACATCTCTCATTATATGGTTTTATCAATTTAACGTTTTGCATTCAAATTTTTACTACAGTCCTTATCCTTAACTTTTGACCCAAGGAGAGAGCTGTATAAACCTTTTGTCTCACACGCCTTCACTAAAATTATCATTGTTACCAGACAGAATACAGCCAATGAAGTTAGGAAAGAATGGTCAGAATTCAGATCTCAAGTTGAGTTGGCTGCCAGGGGAAAAAAAAGAAAAAAGAAAAAAAAAAAAGATACCACTTACATTATTACTGAGCAAATTTGTTACCAGCGGTACTGAAAGAATAAATATCCTGTCACATAATGTCAGTGATTCATAACGAAGTGTTATAAATGCCAATTCCTATAAACTGTGGTGGCAGAGGCTAGAAAAATATCTTAGATCATTTCCCCAGTCACCGTGTAAAGGTGATTCAATATATTCCTCTAATTCCAAAAGCAGCATCTAAAAATAATGCATCTTTTCCATACTCACAAAGCACCTCTTACAACCATCATATGTTACACTAACACAGTGAACTAGTTATTGATGATAGCTGGCATAAAAGTTTTTTCTTACAGCCAGTTCAGAAATGTTCTGTCTCCAAATATCAAGGACCATGAAGTCAAGAGTCTTATCTCATATGTACTTTACTAGCATCATTTCTACTGACAACAGACATACAAGAAAAAACAGACATCACTCATCCCAGCAACATTCTCAGGCATCTGTTTCCTTTGAACACGGCTCACTTTAGAGTTAACCCTGGCACTTCTGTGGCTACAGGAAGAATTTTATCAAGAGGAGGTGCCGTAAGCTGAGCAAATTAGAGAAGAGTAAACAGAATCACATAACTGAGGACAAACTACAAACAAAATCAGTGTACTGGGCTACCCGACACGCATCTCTGCAGGCAGAGGCATGTTCTGTTGTGGGAGAACTAGGCTCAGATCTAGCACCCAGCACAGAACTGAACGCATGCAGCAGCAGGAAATGATGAATTTCTCTAAGGATACAGGGAGACTGCCATGCAAAGCCTTTACCTAGAAAGACAACATTACAGCCAATAAAATCCACAAAGGTCTAGTCCTGTGACTCAGAGGAGGAGAAGCTCTGTGGGGAGTAGCTGCCTGGAGAAGAATAGGGAAAATTCGGGACCAGCAGGTTACACTGAGAGGCTTTCTTGAAATCAGAGGATGCTGGCACGCCTTCTTTTTCCTTTTTTTATTTCTTCCTAACGAGAGTCGCAGTGCTGTGTGTTTATTTAAAGCCAGCAAATTGAATTGAGACTGTAGTACAAACACCCCTGTAGGACCGTAATATTAAGCACGGAGTGTCAGCCGACCACAGCAGCCAGAAGAGAGCAGCAGGCCTGCTCGGCCTTCCCCCACAGCAGAGTAAATAGGGTGTCTCCATTTCTAACAG
Organism: Penelope pileata; assembly: GCA_013396635.1. Taxonomy (NCBI): domain Eukaryota; kingdom Metazoa; phylum Chordata; class Aves; order Galliformes; family Cracidae; genus Penelope; species Penelope pileata. Next base: position 83,327 of record WBMW01003766.1, read on the forward strand.
AATCGCATTTATCCAGATTTTTATCCTCACAACAGAGTGTAGATTTGGCCCAGCTTGTTCAGTGGCCACCAGGGCCTACAAAACACATGCAAGGATGCACAGATGTGCAACTAAGTCTGAAAAACATGCTCTGCCTTTTTCTAAAGCATGTACAATGAATATTAAACAACCCCCTGAAGTTCCTGTTGCCACTTGCCTGGAATCAGCACTGCCATCCCTATTACAGGAGCACTCTTTGGAATGCTAATGACTGTTTAAGCCAATTTAGAGCGGATGCGTAAAGAAACAGGGCAGTGACAGTGATACAGCATACAGTAAGTACAATATTTTCTTGTAGTTTTACGTATCTCTTCCCTTTGTTCTTCATTTCAAGCAGGCCAGACTGTTTTTCCAAATTGGATGATTTCTGATAGCCTCAGAGGACAGAAAATGTTATTTCCATGCCCAAGTGGCTAACACACCCACAGGCATGTTAGAAAGATTTAGAAAAATGCAAAAGCTGCCACGTACCAGAAAGCCGCGCCAGAGGCCAGAGCGACCAGCTGAGTCACAGAGGAAATGGATACAAAGCCTCGTGAAAAGTGGACTCTTCCTGTAAGCTGCAAGGCTTCTGCAGCCTCGTATTGGCCTTCTAAATATATTTGCACTAGATTTCAAAGAATTACAGTGCTAAAGAAGCAGGAAGCTTAAACGCATATATTTAGTCAGGAGATAGCAAGCAGGTGATGTGACAGCCAATTATTTACATAACTAGAAAGCCTTTATACAAAACAATATACAACCCCGTGTTACTGAGAAATTGCCATATCACACTTCCTTCTGTTTTCTGAAGTATAGCACAGTTAATGCCTCAGTAAGCAGTATAATAGGAGGATTTTGCTTTCTGGAACTCATTGCAGCTTCCATTTATTAACTTGAAAGTGGGTTAGTGTCTTTTTTATTTTTTTTATTTTTGTTTGATTTGTTGTTTTTTTTTTTGTTTTTTTTTTAGTTTTTGTTGTTTTTCTTTTTTGTTTGTTTGTTTGACAGTTAAGTTGCTTGTGGCTTGGAAGAAATAGTATCCAGATAGCATTCACCTCAGGCTATGGTAAACTACAGCTAATAGGGTCTACTGTGTTCCAGTTTTGTGCACATATGCTCTCAGGGTATGTCCGCCAGATCATCACTTCAGTAAATCCTCATCTAAATTCAGCTGGTTACTAGACAAACACGTCTTCTGAGGAGTACCTCCTTGAAGTGGCAGTCTCAACTTAAATTTCATTTCTGTTGCAAAGAGGACTTGCACAAAATTCACACTGAAATGAACTGGAACATTAACAGTGGATTCTCTGATGAATATCTTGGCACAAAAGCATGAGCACCTGAATTACAATTAGACAGGTGGGCAGACAGCAGCTGGGTGTCAGATTAAGTTCTGTGCTATCTGAAAGAGAAACCAGGATCTCCAAGAAGCTGTAATAGTGCAAAGATGAGCTCAAATGGTAAAACTTGGGGATGGAGCCAGGTTTTGAATATTCTAAAATACTTTGACACCATGCTGTTAGGTATGAGACTGTACTGTAATTTGAGATATACGAAATACAGCACACTGTATTTCTCCCCAGAGGAAGTTTTTTCCTAGAAATGTGTCTACGGCTGCACAGTCCTGTATTATACTCCCTGTCTGGCTGATCAGGCCTATTCCTTACTTTCTTTCTTCATCCTGCCTTTCTCAGCACATCTCAGAGCAGTACAGTGGCAGGGAAGCTGTGGCTGCGCCACAAACAACTGTTCCTGCGCTTTTCCCGGGACAGAGCTAGCAAAGCGGTAGCTTCTGTGATTTTGCAAAATGTTAATAAAGCAGGAAGGATGGAGACACACTGTTCCCTATCTTGCACGATGCTCATACAAAAAAAAAAAAATCATTTAAATCCTTAATAGGAGAATTGGGCTGTCCTTGATACTCTTTGCTCAGTTTGTAGCATCCTTTCACCTAATTAGAACAGTGGGGAGTTCCGTTAATTTTTTAGTAGATGCATAAGATACTTATAGACTTTCCTGTACAAATATGTTTAAGGTCAGAAAGCTCCTTTTAAATATATGTTCTTTCAAGATGCAATTCTGGAGACAAATGCTGAGCACAGAAAACAACCGCAGGAAAGGCTGACATCTCTTGGACATAGCTTCTGCCAGCTTTGCAGGAGGATTTGCTCTTAGCAGCATCTTAGCAAACAAAAATGTGCAGCTAAAGAGCAAGATAGAGATGAGCAAAAAAATAATTGTGAGGGAAAAGAAAAAAAAACTAATGATGAAAACCCAAAAAAATGGAAAAGATGAATGAAAATTAATAGTAATAAAAAGTGAAAAGAAGAGCCAGCCTTTTTTGGAAGCCACATCTTAAAAATAAACCAACACAGAGTCAGCCTCAGTCTGTCTGATTTGCTTTATAACCTCCAGGCGAAGCTAGGCTATGCTTTTGTGCCACCAAGTGGTTAGTCTATAAAGGTGCACTCTGCTGATCTCGAGCTCCACGTCCCAAAGGCTGTTAAAAAGAAGCTGTAATTAAAGGTGCTTATAAAGACAATTCTCCTTAGCCTAACCTTGATTACGTTACAGGTCCGAAGATGGTGTTTCATAAGAATGCCACATAACATTAACTAATTTTTTTCATTTTACTCTGCCCTCTTCACCTTTCAAATAAATTCCCATTTATTCATACTAAAAATATTGCTGAATCCAGAAGCCTGTTTAAGTATTCTAAAATATCCCAGCTTCTGCAATTCTGAAACAGAAACCAAATCTACATTCTGTGGAGGCTAGTAAACAACCATACAATATATATTGAAAGGAATTCACAAGCAACAGAAGCTGAAACTAAGCCTGACCTTGAACAGACTTATCCCCTCCCCTACTGCTATTACAGACATAAGTCAGAAAATAGAACATATTAGCAAAGAAAAATAATAATAATAATTTAAAAAATGCACCAGCATGATTGTCATTTTGTTCAGATCAATTGTTTGTCAAAGTTAATGACTATTGGGACCCAGACGTCTTCAGACTCTCTGAACAGTAAAAGTCTGCTCTTATTCACTAAATGTGATCAGCAATCAGGAAAAAAAAATTCCTTTAAATTTCCATGAAATTAACAAATGAAATGAGTACAATCATATTTATTTTTGCTTCCTGTGAGTCTATCCTCAACAATTCCTACACATTTTCAAGTTATTAGGATAGTCTAAGAATTCTTCACAGTGGATCCTGCACCCTGTGACTCCCTGCTGGATTATTAAGCCAAGTACGCCCAAACTTTCACTTGCTCGCTCATTTCTTTCATTCCTGACATTTCTGTTAATATAGTTCTGTCTGCAGTAATATAGAAAATGTTTTCCTAGCAGGTAAACACTTTAAATTGCAGTTTGAATTCTTTTTTTCCCCATCCATTTACTTCACCCACAGTCAAGTGACCTTCTATCAAGAACCTTTCTTATCTGTCCTGAGCCTTTTAAAAGGTTGGTTTCTGAGAGCATAGCTTTAGTATCGAGCTACAAATAAAGAAAAATAGATTAAGGGCTCTTGACTGGATGCTAGAAGTCAAACAAGACTGTGGAGGATCCTGGAAACTATAGCAACCTGCTGGTGGTGTGTTTTTCATATGAAGAAAATTGACTTCAGCATTTACACCAGATGCCTACCACAAGCTTCAGATATAATTCATTACAGTAGTCTTAGCTGAGGTGATGATCACAGAGAAGGATTAATGTCAGTATTTTCTTGTGATAAAGAATAACAATTTTTGCCTAGCAAGCTAGACATGAAAGAAATCTTCTCTCAGACTTCAGACTAACTCAGAGCTTTGGAAGACTCACTTTTGGCAATCAAAGGCAGACACCTTCAAAGAAAGTCAATATTGTGACAAATTCTTAATGCATTTCATTTCTGAATACCCTCACTTTCAATTCCATTTGCATTATTTTTTCCTTCTCTGTTTTCAATCTGTTTTGGCTTGTGAGCACAGCGCCATCTTCGAGGAAGAGCCATTTCCAGAAGAGACTTAAAAATTTTGCTATTTATGTTTTCAGTGTCAAGCATTTCATGGATAGAAAGTAACAACATAAAACCACAGGATTTAAAAAAAAAAAAAAAAAAAAGGCAACAAAACAGTTTGCTATTTAGGAAGGCCCTGAACTACCCTGGGATGTTTTGAGAGACCACTCAGAGTTTGTTTTGCAGGAATACAGCACACTGTGCCAAGATACTGCACCCAGCTACACTGGGCACAAACATCAGTTTTCCTGGGACTTCAAGAGTGCCCTGAATGGGAAGAATTCACTAGCTGCCTTGTGACAATCACATATACTTCCAGCTGGCTCTGAAACCAGTGTGCACACCACATCACACACTAAAAGTTCAGTCAATCACAGGAGCACATTTTTAAGAAAGAATGACATCTGCTAGGAGAGGAGGAACAGAGGAGACACATGGTAGTGCACATCATTTAGGATGAGAGATATGGCCTTAAGTTGTGCCTGGGGAGGTTCAGGTTGGATATTAGGAAAAACTTTTTCCCAGAAAGAGTGGTGATGCATTGGAACAGGCAGCTCGGGGAAGTCGTGGAGTCACCGTCCCTGGAGAAGTGGCACTGAGGGACATGGTTTAGTGGGCAAGGTGGTGATGGGTTGACAGTTGGATTAGATTATCTCAGCGTTCTTTTCCAACTTTAATGATTCTATGATCATTGAAGACACAGCTAGAGATGTGCTCTTTGAAAATGCTCAGTGCCAGAAGAGGTGCACCTTTGAAGGTACTGCAGCCCATGGAGGAGCCTGCACCACAGCAGGGTACCATGAAGGGACTGTGGCCAGTGGTCATCTCCACTGTGGCAGGGAGACCGCCAAGAGGCCATTGAATGTGGACAAGTGATGTCAGTGCAGGGACTCCACCAAACGGACTGTGGCCCATGGATAAACCACACAGGAACAGAGGAAAACAAGTTAGAAGCATGGCAGAAAGAAAACAGGAAGCATACAATCCCAATTCTCCAAACTGAGGCTGTTTTTCTTGTGATGCCACCTCCACCAGCCTTCAGTGGGATCCCTATTGTCAGTCTTACAGTGTTTAGTGGAGGAGCCTATGGAGCCTATGACTGAAATGTAAACACGTGAGGGGTACATGAAGGGTAGATCCCCCACCCTTCCTCTACATTCAAAGAGAATGGACTTCTCTGTCATGGCTCTAGTGTTTCACAAATTGTTTCCTCTCACTGCAATTCTAATCTTCCAAAAGACAATTAACTCTGGAAGACTGTTAAGTGTAAGTTATATAGAACGTATGCTGAATAGTTTACTCTTTTTACGGCAGCAAGTAACTTCCAAATGGCATCTGTTTCCAGGTAGATAGCAGGTATTAACACTAGTGAGTCCATGGGTGGTAGCATTCTTATCCCCAAGTTCACCTTACACTAACACACTAGCCCAGTGTCTATGTGAGCTGTACTGCCAGCAGCACTGTCTTTAAGATGTGGTATTAAACCCATATCTGAAGTATTTACAGACCTCAGAGATCTCCATGGCAGTGTGAACAAGGTAGTTCCTGATGTTTTGACTGAATTATATTTTTTGTATGTGTATTCTATCTAAATTTTCACTTCATTTTGTTTAAGTACTGTGTTCTTCTTTGCCTCTTGTCTTAAATTGCTGCGTATTATTTGTGCATACCTTAAGAAGCTCCCAGGTTGATCAGAATTTGGAGAGGAAAATTCAAGGTCAAGTAGTATCTTCAAAATGAAAAGTGCTTTTATTTGCTTTTATTTCATCTCAGAGCGGAGAAGAGTGATAAGACCACATTTCTCTTTTCAAGTACATGGTTGATGCTGCATGCCAAACACTGCAGCATTTACAGAAATAACTAGAAAGAGGCGACGAGCAGCAACTTCAATATTGGCAGCTTCATATAAAGATAGTTCTTGACTCAGAATCCCTTCAAGGGTGGTACATTTCAGGATCTTCGTAAGTTGAACTTGAATTTTTAGGTACATGGTTTCTATTTTCAAGCTTTCCTTCATTACAGAAGCAGAACTAATAACTTTCTAGTAAAAGCCTGGCACTTCAAGCCGATGTTTGTCACTCGTTATATGCTACTTTCCTGTTTCCTCCATCCTTCAGAAATATCTCAGTAAAATTTTTAGCATACTCTGTGAAAATACAAGACCAAATTTTGTGGCACAGCAATCCGAGGGTTGATGCCTCGTTCTTCACACTTCTCTTCATGTAGTTTCTTTCCAAAACTGGACCCCAGTAAATAACTTACTCCAGACAATTACCATCGATTTTATTCAAATAAAGTAGTCCATTTATTTCAACTGTAAATTAGATCTTTTATCTAAGTGACATCATAGAAAAATGAAAAGACATTTTTATCATCTGGAAATCTTGTAGTAAGCTAAAGCAGTGCAACACTAGAAGAACTTTACAGTTTGTCCCATAGTACTAGGTATAATTACACTGAACAACTTCGTCTTTTTATATGTCTTTTCCTGAAGGACTATTCATTATTCTAATTTAGCCTCATTATTTGAAAGTTATTTCAAATAAGCAGAATTCAAATAAGCACATCCATAACTGCAGATGCTCAGCAATAGCCACAGAAACTGAATTTACGTCTACTTTAATCAAAATTAACTTTCAAGTGTGAATAATCCCATTTGGTCTGTCAGGCTGATTTCATCTCTGATCTGATACTGCCAAACAATAGCTATTGCTTGTTTAACGAATTTCCCTTTTGGAAGAAAGGGTAACAGTGTAAAAATAAATATGTTTTACTGATTGACTATTACGATCCCCAGCTAATTTATTTGTATGACCAAAACTATATTGAAGTCACTAGAGCTATATGTCAGGACCTAGAAGATCACAGCAGGGCCATGGCTTGAACGTCTGAGTACCTAACTAGAATTGTTAAACAATGGCTGTTGATCACTCTTTCCTGAACCCAGAGAGCAGGACATTTCCATCTGAGAAAGTGATCTGATGCCAGAACAATGCAATGCTGGGCATAAAGGGCAGAAGCTGCTTTTTGTGAATTGATTATGTATGATAATAAACTAAGTGCAAATTGTTTTAGACATTTTATAGAGGAACAATAAGGAAGGAAGGAGAAAAAAAAAAGTTAATAAGGTATTAAGGAGTGGAATCGATGGGAAATAGAATGTAATCAGCCACTTTTCATTCCCTTACCATTGTCTCTCTCTTTTTTTTTATTTTTATTTTTATTTTTTTTTTTGTTGGTATTTTTTTCTTCAGCTCTCATGTGTGAAATCTTCAGCTGCAGACAGAAAAGCATTACACATGCTAACTTGTAACATGAAAGATGGTGGTGTAATGGAACAATAGTACATTTGTTGGAACTAATTTAAATGACCTGTCACCAATCTGCAAAATAAAGATAACAGTAGATCACTTACAGATGTTTTTGTTAGAGAAGTGTGTTTCAGCTGATATGTTAATGCATTTTTATTCATGGTTCCCCGTAACTAAAGCATATTCTGTTCTTCACTTCTACTGCTAGCTTTATACAAACAACTACAATGGAAATACATTTCTAGGGAGAAGAGAGTCACAACTGCAACTACAAAACAAGGAAAGACAATAGATAACTTCATTAGGAAATAAAAGTCTTCTGAAGCAGATTAACATCTTTGTTGAAGCAAGTAGTTATGACGCAACCAGCAGAAAGAAAAGCAGCTTTTTTGTTTAAACACCATCCCATGCAACAGGGGCCAGATTCCTCAGCCTGCAAATGAGGATCAGTCCCCAAGGCACCAAATTCAGGCCTCACACTGATGTCTGAACAAACCCCAGGCCCCAAAGCTCAGGCCTGGGCCTTAGTCCCAGTTTTGGCATGCATTGTCCTGCCTGTGGTGGAAATTTTCACCATTAACACACCAAACACATTCTTTCCACTGGAGATATTTTTAAAGGCCCTCTGAAGAGACCCAGCTGAAAAGCCATGATCTTCAGAGTTGCTAACAGAGGATGGACATTGTGGCCATTAGACATTTTACTTTAGTCTTCTTTTCCTTATTTGAATAACTTCTTCAGGAAGGCCTTGCTAAATGAAACTGGTTGCTTATTTCTTTCAAGTTCAGTACATGCATCATCCCAGTGAGGCATACAATGTGTACCAGTACACCATACACACTGTGTTCCAGTACCTGAAGGGGGCCTACAGGAAAGCTGGGGAGGGACTTTTTACAAGGACAGGTAATGACAGGACAAGAGGTAACAGTTACAAACTGGAAGAGGGTAGATTTAGACTAGATATAAGGAGGAAATTCTTCACTGTGAGGGTGGTGAGACACTGGAACAGGTTGCCCAGAGGAGTTGTTGATGCCCCCTCCCTGAAAGTGTTCAAGACCAGGCTGGATGGGGCTTTGGGCAACCTGGTCTGGTGGGAGGTGTCCTTGCCCATGGCAGGGGGGTTGGAAGAAGATGATCTCTGAGGTCCCTTTCAACCTGAACCATTCTATGATTCTATGATTCTATGAATGTCCAGAGATAGCTAGGCAATGTATTTTAGCCATTTTGAAAGGAAGGAGGGTCAGCATGGACCTTGGATTCACAGCCTGCAGGATGCGAGCAGTCAGTCAAGCCCAAATGTATGCAAAATAAAAATAAATAACAAAAAATCTTGTGCTATGGGTGAATTGGCCTGGGTTCCTGATTGATCCTTTCAGCAAAGAGGATGAGAGACATCAGAAGTTAAAGTGGTGCTGCTGTTGATTATGTACCACTAAACCAATGAGATCTGTTTCAAGTCTGCTAAAATTAGCTCAAGCTATTAGCCTCCAGCAAATACATTTTAACATCCAGCGGCCTCAAGAAGAGAATTTCTCACTGTAACAAGTATCAAAGTCGCTGTAAGTAAAGGAGCAGTACAAACTGAACCTACTGCTTAAGCAGACACACAGCTCTACATGAACACAGAAAGTAAAATTGCACCTGGGAAATACAGCCTCCCTGGGGTGCCCTTTTTCTGCATAGGCAAAAAAAAAAAAAAAAAAAGCAGAACACTGTTGGAGGAAGAAAAAAAAAAAAAGCTATAGTATTTAGGGTTTTCAATAAAGTATTTGTTTACCTTGTAAGACAAGTGCAAGTTTTAAATAACAAGGCTTAATCTGGCATGAATACTCCATGTAATCTCCTCCACTTTTCTTCCCATTCTTCATCTCACAATCCTCTGATCAAATTTACACTGTAATTTAAACACCAAAGCTTACTTCCTAAGGGCCTTATTGCTAACAAGATATAAGGCAAGCCTGTTTGGTCAGTTTGGACTGTAGCACACCTTTTATTTGTTTTTTGCCTGTGTTTCATCTATGTAAGTAATGATTTCTTCAAGTGAGAGACTTGCTGCCTTTCAGTTCTTCAGAGAAGCATTTGAATTTATGGCACTCAGCCACAAAACAGTGTCTCGACATATAATTTACAATTCCTGACACATAGCTGGTCATCTCTGATTTTCATCCACAGCACACAAAGTAGGTAGATGCAAAACAGAAATAGATCAAATATGAAGAGCTCTGAATAAATGCATTAAAGGCTTTCTTTATGCCTTGAAGCTAGATTATTCGAAGTATGAATTTCACTTAAAATTGTTACATTTTGTTTTGTAGTAAGGTCAGTTGTTACAGCACTCCCTGCAGGTCCAGTGTTACTGAACCAAATATGCCCAACATAACAGGAAAAAATGTTTCTCACCATATGTAAGCATGATTACTAAACTATTACAGTAAATTTTTAATGTTTAAATTATTTGAGTTGTCAGGCAACAGCTAATCAGTATACAACACACATTGACTGCACACAGACTTAAGAAATCCTTAGTCTTGTAAATAATCCTGAATAATCTTAAAAAGGAGTGAAAAACCAAAGTGCAGAGCTTTGGCAAGTTGTAAAACAGTAATACGTCCTCCTCTAGGGAGGAGGGGGAAAAAGGAAAAAAATAAAAAATAAAAAAGAAGGGGAAAATAAAATAAAAGAAGGAAAAATAAAGAGAAACCACATCACAAAACAGAGAATTTGCTCCAGGCAGAAAAAAAATAGAGGTGGAGCCAATATTTGCAACATGACTTTCAAAGCTGCAAGTTATTCTGCTGGCTTACTGAAAAAAGTCAATCCCACAACTGTATGGCATGAAGTCCTGTGTGTCCCAGTATGCCATGACAATAACAAAGCAGTGAAAGGCAACCATAACAGAAAAATCCTCTTACCTACTGGAGAGTACATATTTTATTGCTTTTTAATTACAACAACAGTTTAAAAACAACTCTGCACTTGGCATAATATTTTTACTCTAGAATTCTAAACACCCATTTACTTTAGCTGATAGGTAATAACAATAGCTCTAGCCAAATAATTCTTAGATGGACAAGAACAATAAGTAAACTAGTGCTAAATAAATAGTACATCTTGCAGTAAACAGATAACAACATGGTGTTTTACAAGTACACACTACATAGCTTAAACATGGTGGCATACTACTTATATAAACCACATCACTCTTGACAGATAATTTGTTCAGCTATTCTTAATAAAGGGCTTCAGGTTACATCATTACAGCTGGTATGTTTTTTCACCAGCCAATACAGAGGAAATACATTACCCCACATTTGCATGTAATTAATTTTCTTCCTTTTGAACCCACAGAATTTCAAATTTCCTGTCCACAACATAAAGCAACCCAGCTCTTAGTTGTTTAAATATTAGCTAAGTTTCTCTTTGCAACTGTAAATTGCACTGCTGTGAAAAAAGTGACTTGCATCTTGAATGCTACATCAAGTTTAATAACGCCAATGTGCTAATTAATTCTCCTTAAGTCACTGAAACAAAAACAATGCTCTGATGACTACGTTGTTCATGTTATCAACATCTCTATATTTAAGAAATGTAAAGAAAATGGCAGAAAGGAAAAGAAGGGATGTTCTCCCTAAACACAGCTCACATGAATTAACTCTATGGTTTTGTAGACCGCACTTGTGCAAATTCCATACTATCCAGAATATGAGAAGTTGGCAGGTGTGGAGTCTCTCTTTCCATCTAAATTTCTGCAATTTGTATCTGTATTTCTGTTAAGTATACTTAAATGAATGACTTTAAGCTTTCACTTTCAAAAGTGACTGCTAATTTTGAGTGTCCTTTTTCAGAGAACATGGCAGTTCTCAACTTCCATTCTTTCTCTGTAAAACAGCAGGTGGTGGCACTCAGTATTTGTGTGCTACTAACACTTTCATCAGACTCTATCAAAAATGAAAATCATGCTGTTTGAGGGGCTTTAGAAGATGCTTTGGAAAATCTCTTTGGGAGAAAGCTGCTAGTTATCAACATACACTGCTGACACCAGGTGTTAAGGACATGCTTTCTTAGCTAAGGAATTCCAAATAGCATAAAAGAGCAAGTTTGCAGGCAAACTTCAGGCAGGAGCATGTACCAGCTCCAACAGATGAGCTGGGCTCCTCAGAAATTTCACTTCCAATCAAGAGAGAACAACCTCTCTGTAGTCTAGGCACAAGACCAGCCACGTGCAGACTGAGCTAGGACAGCGTCCGGCAAGCTTGTGACAACCCCTCTCCTATTCTTCATCAGTAGGCTCACCCTCAGAGGCACCACAGCCTTGGCTGTAGGCTCTGATTTCCAATTGCAGAGGTAAGGACCTGCTCCCAGCTCTGCTATGCCCTTGTGCCCTGCATATGGAGGCCTGTGCTGCCCAGGGGCTTTGCTGCAGACATACCACGTCTAGGTGACAAGCCCAGCCTGCCCAGTTTGGTCTCAAGATGAAGAACAAAGCATGTTAAAGCCCCTACTTCTCCCTGCTTTTCTGCATCTTGTGGTAGTCAGGGGTAGACAGGCCATTCCCCATCAGCGCTGTTGAGGGGCCACAGAGAAGTGCTGCATGGCCCAAACGTAGCTGGTTTAAGGGATCCAGCTGACAGTGCAAAAGACATGTAACTGCTAAGTGATCAAAGCAGACCAAAGGTGATCAAAGCAGATCAAAGGTGTCAGACTTCTAGTCTGACAACTGCAACATGGAATTAATACTGCCTAAACCCTTACCTAACAAAAAGCAAGTTTCACAATTTTCACAATTTTCAGAAATTCACTACCAATTTGAGGTCACTGTGGGGGCATACTGGACTGCAGGATTAGTCCTTGAAGGAAACACCTGTATGCAAATACTCAAGTGCTCTACTAACATTCAAACATCAATTTGTTGTCTCAGCAAAGTATGATGATGATGATCATGTTTAACCTGGCAAAGCTACAAGTTGGATCCATGTAATGAAACCAGGTGGAAATTATTGCTGAAACAAGAGGGCTACACAAGTGGCTGGAGAGTTCCACCTGCAGGTATGTGCTGGAAACTTGATTCACTGCAAGCAGCTGTATCAGCCAGGGATCACTCTCCTTCATGTTGTTGTTTACCATGTGGAGCTGATTTGCCTTTATTGCTAACCTGGCCTAAAGCACCTTGTGTGCTCTGAAGTCCTTCTGACAAGAGTTTTAAAACAGAGTCAAAGGAGCAGCTCAGATGGGATGCCAACTATGTTGCGCTGTCCTGGGTAAAGGTCTTAAACAGAGGTAATTTTACCTTTTGTTAAGTTAGAGAGAATTTCTTTCACTGTGTACTGTTAGAAATGCGGTGCTAATGCACACTCTCCTAGGGAAGGTCTGGAGCAGAACAGCAAGGGGTTGTAGTGCCTTTCAGGTTGAAAATAAGTCAACAGTACAGGGCTGTTGCAAGAAGCACAATCACAGTGGCAGCATGTCTAAATAGATGCCCAGGCCCAAGATGTGAAATAAAACTATCACTTTTAGCTGAAATACTGCATTTCTTTCTCAACACTGAACTTCAGGAAGGACAGAAATAACCTAGAATGTCAGGATGAAAATACAAAATACTTATTCTAGAGATTTCAGTAAGCATGACTTATGAGAAGAAGGACTTGTAAAAAAAAAAATGGGGTTGCTCAATCTAGGAAACAAAAGTTTGAGGGCAATTGCCTGTGTATAGTCAAAAAGTTGATGTGGTGAGGGGGGTAACCTGTTCTGTGCAACCTCTCAAGGCAGTATAAAAGCTAAATCCAAATTTCAGGAGTTTGTGTGACATGAACACTATAGACAGTGTGAAAGTTTGCCGAGAGAGACTCTGGAACTAACGTCATTGGAGAGCTTCATATAGGAGAATAACTCCTGGGCATCCCTGCAGTCCTGTTCCCTCCCAGCTGTATGCCCTCTGACACTTCTCAGCCCCCTAAGAAAAGGAAGGTGCTCTCCTCCTCATAAACCGCCAGCTGACAACAGACTGAGATATTCCTCAAGTCTGGTGTGCTTTTTTACAGAAGATGTATTCCATTTATCCATTTCTGTGCGTGCTCCCTACGCCCTCACAGCCTTCTGCACTGCTCAGCATCCCCTGGTGGTCACCGGCCGAAGTCCTGCGCAGTTCTGCTGCTTCTTCGGGGAGGGAATGGGTTCTGCTTTTCCTGACGCAGCGGCTCGACAATTCCTAGAACACCTAGGTTTCTCGTCCGCTCGCAACCCTCGGAAACGCCGCAGCTGCACAGGGAGCCCTTGCGCGGGGCCGCGTAACGCTGCCGCTACGTCGGCCCGCACATCAGCGCTGGGCTCTGCCGTTCGGCCTCTCTGCGTTCTCGGCACGTGAAGGGCGTTCCGGCTCCCGCTGACGGGCAGCGCGTTTGGCAGCGGGCTTCTGCCCCCATTTGTCCAGAGGCCCTCACCCCGCCGCTACCGCCGCCGGAACGGCTCCCGGGCCGGGGTCGGGTCCTGTTCCCCCCCCACCCTCGGCGCTCCCGCGCAGCCCCCGCTGCCCCGTCCGGCTCCGCCTTTCTCTGCCTGGGAGGGCCCGTCGGGACGGCGGAGCCGCGGCCATGTCCCGCTCGGCCGCCGGGCCCGTCACGCAGCAGGTCCGGGCCGCTCCCGTCGCGCCGGGCCCGGAGCCCGCGGAGCTGCGTGGGGCCGCGCGCTGCCTGGTGGTGGACGCGGACGGGAGGAAGGTCCCCTTCGGAGCCCTGTATGGGCGGCAGAAGGCCGTGGTGGTGTTCGTGCGGGTGAGGAGAGCGGCTCGTACAGGTGGGAGCAGGGGGTTCGGCTGTATGGAGCTGAGGCAGAGACACAGCGGATACAATCATTCCTCAGCCATGTGTTAGGGAGGCAATGTGTTGCTCCCTGTGTCTAGGCTGACAAGAGACAGTCCCTTGTGCTCTGGAGATGGGTGCACTAGCAAGGCCCCAAACCTGGTGTCTCTTCAGGCTTGGATTAAAGCAGGATCCTAACCCAAATTTGGCAACTGCAATGAACTTCAGTCTTTTCTGTTTCCATTTCCTGGTCACCTCCAAAATAGTTTGTGCCTGAAGTCAGAACTAGGTGCTTCATTGCTATGCAGTGATGTCTGTTTCTGACACACCCCTCTGGCCATGTTGCAGAGTTTTTTATGTTACACCTGTAAGGAGTACGTGGAAGACCTGGCGAAAGTCCCCAGGAGTTATTTACAAGTAAGTACCGCACCCCTCTACGTGCTCGTGCAGGGGCTGCTGCAGTCAGGTGGCTCCCTTATCTCCCACTGCAGGCTTGCAGATGGCTTAAACCTTCCAGGAATCAAAGGAAGGTTCAGAATAAAGTTACAGTTACAGCTACAGTTGCCATAACGCATCTGCCTAGGAGACCAGGAAGGGGTTTATTGCGGGTGTGCTCTATTGCAGCAGCATTACTTCAGCAGCATTACTTCTCCTTGCACTATTAGCTTGATGGTGTTTTTCCTACTGTGTTCCAAACAGTTAGACAACATTTGACAGGCGTTTCTCTTGGTATTAGTAGTGCCCCGGGCAGCTGTCTGCTCTGACCGCTGGCTGCTGCCCTCCACCGTGCCAGTACAGCTGGCTGCTGGTCATGCGTGCAGCTAAGCCAGAATGGTGGTGTGGATTGAAAACAGTCTTTTTTCTCTGGGTTGTTTTTCTAACCTGCTCAATTAGTGTTACGCAGAATGACATTTTCTTAATTTGGCTGCTTAAATAAGTATATACAGAGAATCCTCCCACTTTTTTTTTTTTTTTAGTATAACTATTTTATTTTTAGGAGGGCTTCTTTTCCTAACAAGCAAAATGATGGAATAGGCAAGTATTATACCCTAATATTAGAAAATAACCCTGATATTTCATTAACTGTGTTACTGGCATTTAAATAAATAAGTTTTGGCCTGTGATATGGACCCAGGCCTGATGTTGCAACTGCAAAAGACAGCACTACAGGTTGATTGAAGTTATATGTGTTAAGAGCCATTGGTGTATGAAAATCACAGACATGTTTGTGCACCAATATTTGCATGCTGCATCCTTAGATGCAGGTGCAGCTGTGTTGCAATTTTGCATTTCCAAAATTATAAACAGGTTGCATTCAATTGGAAAGATGGTGCTACTAATGCTACAGAAAGCATATAGTTTACATACCTGTAACTTAAAAGTTACCTCTAAAAATTAGTTTACTGCTTAATAAATTAATGTAGTGCTAACTGTGGGCGACAGATGAAGCATTTGCTCCAAGTATGTCAGCGACATTAATTTATAGTAATTTTAACGCGGTACACCATGACCAAAACGCCAGTCTTTGCTAATGCTTTGCAGCCACACAGAAACCTCCAGTTCCTCTTTTCAGTTTCAATACTTGTGTTCTGTTCTAGGAAGCAAATGTGAGGCTTATAGTTATCGGACAGTCATCTTATCATCACATCAAGGTAAATAAGGTAGTCATTAAATAAACTGTATGCTCTACTGCGTCTGAATGATTTGCATTGAGGGATTTTCATCAGAGTGTAAAGACGGTCATTTTTAACCACAAAAAAACAGGCCAGTATTCTTTTTGATGAAGCAATTCTAATAATGCATGAATAAAGCATATAACTAAAGCTTTCAGATTAAAATCCACTGAGACTTGTTAAGGAAAGATCTTTTCTAGATTTCAACGGAAGCTTTGCTTTAGTAAAAGCTTTAGGGCTAAAAATGTTTGGCCTTTACGTTCATTTAACATGACAAATCACAGGCTTTAAAGTTGGGGGTGTGTCAATATTTTTTTCACTGTCAGTAGATCCTAACTAAATTACTACATTAACCTTAAAAATATTACTTCTTTTTTTATGTACATATTTTGCAGCCCTTTTGCAGTTTGACTGGGTATACACATGAAATGTATGTAGATCCACAAAGGGAAATTTATAAAACGCTTGGCATGAAAAGAGGGGAAGGTAATAACGTATCAGGTAAGAATAATTTTCTCATGTTGATATGACTTACAGAAAAAGAATGCAGAGACAAAACAGCATGATCACAATGGGAATAGGAAGGGAGTTGCCCACCAGACCATCTCTTGTGGGCTGCACCTTGTCAGAACACAGGTTTATTCAGCAACCACAGCAAATGTTTGATTTTGTTGTTCTCGTCACATACATTTGTATTTCTAGGTAACAAGGTCTTTGCCGTTTCATTTAGTGCAGAGCCCTCATGTAAAATCAAGCGTGCTCTTGGGCAGCATTAGGAGTATGTGGAGAGCAATGACTGGCCCAGCTTTTGACTTTCAAGGAGACCCCGCTCAGCAGGGAGGAACTTTGATTTTAGGCCCAGGTGAGCCCACTCGTTTTGTCTGAAAGAGACAGTCTCTGCTGTTTGCTTTAGTGTTGCTATCTCAGCTACTGTCACTGTGGATTCCCAAGGAGAAAGGACCATCTTGTTCTGTCTCGGTGGTTCTGCTAGCTGGAGGAACTTGTGGAGGTGTCATTGTGGGGTTTCACCTCCCACAGGGATGGCACAAAACAGGCTGCTGTCCTACAGAAATCAATAGCTGTGCTGATGCAGCAACTGGCTTGAAGTTTGGAAGGTTTTTTTGATGTTGTGGTGTTTATTCACATTATGCTGTTGATTTGATTCTAGGCATTTAGTGTGTTTTTAATAGGGGAATAAAGCATGAAGGGGGGCTACCACACAACAAAGTCATTGCGAATCATTAGGAATCACTATACTTCAGCAGATTTAATTCAGTTAGATGCCTCAGTGCCTCTTGCTTCTACAATTTAATTTAAAAAAACCCGTGTCATAATTTAGAATAGAATGCACTGTGCAGTCTATAGGGCTAGTACACATAAGAGCCTGTGGAAAATCAGAATGCTTCTTTGATTCACTTACATCTTTAAGTACTGTACTCAACTACTTATATGTATAATCTCATTTCATTCCAGGTAATGAAGTTCATTTTTTGCACCTTGATAGAAACAGGTTGGATCATGTTCCCATTAACACAGTTTTGCAGCTGGCAGGCATTAAAACAGTAAATTTCACAAACAGACCGGAGATTATTCACATATGACACTGAGACAATGCATCATTTTTTTGTGCTCTCCAAGAACAACACTCCAGTGAATTCCCACCAGCCTCAGTACTGTTGTTGCTTTTATGGGATGTCTGAAACCATGTCTAGAAAACCAGAGCACAGAATAAACTACCTGGCACTGAAGATGGACACTGAAGTGCTGTTTCCATTGTGTATAAGATAATAAAAACTAAAATACAACTGAGACTTACTGCAAAAATTGCTGCAGCTTATCGCTTTCTCATGTAATTATCTTGCTAACACATTTTAAGGTCTTTGTTTGAGATGCACTGAACTAAAATCAGAAACATCTCAGGAAGAACTTGGGTTTCTTGTCTTTCAGTAAACCACATTGTCTTTCAATCCAAAGCTTTTCAGTGATTTTAAAACATCCAGCACTGTGTGGCAATCTTGTATTAAAATATACTTTGAAAAATAACAGTTCTGAATGATGGGACCTAAGCTTCTGCATCTGGCAAGTGCAGACATTAATTCTGTCATTTTAAATATGTCACCTGTTGTTTTCAATTTGTGTCATACAAAAAGGTGGAGGGGTGTATCTTAAATGTATTTCTGATCAAATAGTCAGTTTTGGAATAGGCCACGGTTACTTGTTTTCTGATAAATTTTTGCAGCAAAATATTCTCCTTTGCATGCATTTTCAAACAGAGCAAGAAAGAGGTCTGAAAAAACATTCATAGTTATTTCTGTCATAGATAGCTGAGGTGAGGACACTATAGTTTGCGGTTCTGTCAGATCTTGTATTATGTATTTTTCTGTAAGCGTTTGTTCAGAATCTATTGCTTTCAATAAAGTAGAATTTGCCCTCTTTTGAAGCATTTGCCACGTTCTTGCAATTTCAAAATGAGATTTTCTGAGATTTATGGAGGAGCATCTCTTCCTCCGCAGCTGCTGATCTTTGACCTTCCCTGTAAGCTCCTACTGTTCATACACATCTCACCTGCAAAATCTGACCGGTCTCACTCCTGAGAGCTAACACAGGGGTGAAGCGTAGGTGAAACAAAGAGGTTCATCCCTGCCTCCATTAGGGTCACTGGTACGCCCAGCCCAAACCTCAGAGCTCTGCACCATTAACATCAAGTGAAATTAATGCAGTGCACCTTGATGAAAAATAAAAGGCTTGCTTAAGAAAAATAATGACGCTGAGCAATGTAATTACATTAGGAGGTACTATCCCTTAGCACCTTATTAATTACGCACACACTCTGATAGCATGCGGTTAAAGGAAGGACGTTATTAATGTAGAAGCACTGTGTGGCTCCTGGCTCTGCCAGCAATGCCCAAACTGGGCTCACAGCAGCTGCCCTCGGACTGGGCACTGCCGCGGGCAGCTGAGGTGGTGGCGGGGCAGAGCAGCCTGGCCAGGGAGCGACCCATGGCCTGCGCAGGCCGGCCAGCTGCTGGCAGGGCTCCCATGGCTGCATGCGGGCCTGGCAGAGTGCCGCCCGCCTGTGCTGTGCTCCTTCATGACAACCTGAGGCAGGAATCTGAACACACTGAACGTGAAGGGATGCTGAGTATCCAGTGCATTTTGATTATCTGGCTGTCCTGGCCAGGGATGCCAGTTCCACTTCCACTTTTGTTTTCATTTCACTTTCGTGTCCTCAGTGCTTTCAGTTTTAAGGGCAGTGTTTGACTCGGTGCTTCTCAGCCCGTTTTGCTTTCAGTGGAACGAAAAAAGCACACAGTGGGAACAGTTCTGTCATAGGATTTTTAACCCAGACGAAAAAGGCTGTGTCCCTCCGCAGGAGCCAGGCTGGGCCAGCAGCCGTTTGCCAGCTCTGTCCCACGAAGCCACCTGCCCACGGTGTCTCGGCACTGACGGGCTCTGCAGCTTTACATTACCCCAGCAAAATCTCCAGAAAGAATCACAAGGTGAAGGCCAATGGGAGCGAGAATGACAGCACAGAGGACTCAGCAGAAACGCAGTTCTGTGGAAGGTGTTGGCCCTGTGTGTGTCGTATGCCCTCCACATGCCCGAGCCCATGCAGCTCAGGTCCCACCGTGCACGGTGAACGGCTGTGAGCAGCTCCCAGGCCTCTGCGTTATCTTTAAAACAAATTTTCAAGAAGTTACAAGAGGGAGGGCATGCCAGCCGGCCTGGCACTCCGAAGGCAGCACAGCACGAAGGGCACGGCTGCTGCCGCGGCCCCTGGGGCAGAGGCGGGGTGTGCTCAGCTGCGCTCATTGTGCACTTACCGCTGCGCGTATAACTGGGAGGACCGCCGTGCGTCAGCGAGGCATGAGTACAGAGCCTAACTTTCCCTGCCAGCCCACTTCGGAGCGGAGGGGCACCAGCACCGGGCTGGATCCCTCCCGAGGACCGCCCTCCTGCCCGAGGCCATGGGGCCGGGGGCCCCGCGCCCACCTGTTACGGCGGCCGCTATGACATCACCGTGCCCACCGCTCCGCGCCGCTGACGCCGCGCCGCCCCGGTCCAATCAGCGGCGGCGGCGGGNTAGCGGCGCGGCCGCCTCCGCCATGAAGCGGAAGAGCTGGGCCGAGGCCCGGCGCCGCGCTGCCCCGCCGCCGCCGCCGCCGGCGGCTCTGAAGAGAACTCGGAGCGCGGCGTCGAGGATGGCGGGGGGCGAGGAGGAGCAGCAGCGGCGGCGGGCGCCCCCCAACGCCGGGCCCCAGACCTGCGTGGAGATCGCCG
>WBMW01003766.1:103463-157919 GCA_013396635.1 Penelope pileata
GCGCCGCAACTCGGCGCTGGGACGGGAGCCGCCCACTCCCTCCTTCCTTCCCTCTCTCCGTTCCTCCCGGCGCGGAGTCCCGGCCCGGCACGGGGAAAGTTGCGGGCGGGTGCCGGGGAGCGGGGTGCGGCGGTCCCGCGCACCTTCCGGAACAATAAACGCGGTGCGCGCAGAATAAGTTTGTTCGGCAGCGCCGAGCCGTGTGTCGCGCTGGGGTCTGGGCTCGGAGGAGAGCAGGGGAAGGAGTTCTTCACCGAGCAGGAGGCGTATCTGCTCCAACAGCCCGGCGGCCCCGCTCCTGCGTGCGCCGGGAGCGGGTGGGCGCCCGCCTCCCCCCGGCGCCTCCGTGCCCCCGTCCCGGGCGCAGCGTCGCGCGTGGCACCGTCCGAGCGCTGCGCCTCCCGTTCCCGCCTGGAGGACGTGCCCGGGCTCGGTTCGTAGGGAAACGAGCAGCGCGTGAAAAGCCGATTTCTTGTTTGTGACAGATCCCGAGAATGGCGTTATTTACAACTTCTCTTAAACATGAATAAATAAGCCCTCCTTACCTCTTCTCCATGAGAGACAGATGGGGAAACTGCGTGTAGAGAGAGCAAGCAAGAATACAAAGAGCAAACATGGACAAAAGGCACCAGTCTTGTCCTTGCTGAGAAGCTGGGGACTTTAAATAAACTGCTGTGTCTCCTAAATAGCAATGTGTATAGAAAATCCAGAGGTTCTGTCAACGTTTTGGAAACTGGGCATAGAGATGTAGGAAGAATGTAAATTCCCAAGGCATAACAGATTCCTGTTCTTAAAAAACTCTAGTACTGCCATGGAATAAAACTGCAAGTACTCCTGCCTAAACCGCAGAGTTTTAGTTTTAATCTGCACAGAGGAACATAATGGTGTACTTGCTTGCGGACCTATAATTCTGTAAGGACTCCAAGACCTTGTTTTTCTATAGCTCCTTAGCTGAAACTAAGGATAGTTAGATGTTAGTTATATATATGTGGGAGTAGTTATGTGCAGGAATGGCACAGTTTTAGGGTTCAGTGCAGAAACCTGTAATTAGGTGGGTGTTTTTGGTGTCAAAGCGATTCCATGAGCTGGAGTACTGCGTGTCTCTGCCCCATGCAGCTCCTCAGGCAGCAGGTCGGTCTGAGCAGCCTGGGCAGCAGCACACCTCCTGCACAGAACGGGCCCCTCGGGTGTCCATGTATTCTCTTCCAAAGAAATGATCACTTGCTCAGATAATGCAGAACATCGCGTAGGATTTGCCTTGTGTTTTGCAGTGGGATTTCAGCATGCACAGCAGTACACAGCATAACAAACTCAATTAAGATGCAGTGGGTTCTTGTGTTTAATAATAATTCACTTTTCCCTTGATCTTTTCTTACTCCTCACCGTGGCTGCTGTTTACAAGCTTCTAATAATGGAACAATTACAGCCTAATCTTCATTGCATTGGTATGACATACTTTTTTTAATAAGGAAACGCTAAAGGAATGAGCCCATAAGCTTACCTTTTTGTTCATCTGCTTTAAAAGTTATTTCAGGTTTTGGACTGTCAGTTCTGTCTTCTCATAATGCAGTTCTGAGAAATGAATTAGTAGTTCTGGGCTGGAGGCAGATTAAAGTATCGGGCCCTGCTCTTGCAGTTGGACGTAGTGGTAAATATTTTAGCACCTGTAAAGGCTGAAATACCGACATTAGCTTCTCTGCTTACAAAAACAGTCCCAAACTCACTATGAACACTGCAGGCTACTCTCATTTTCATCTTTGCTGAAGAAAACAGCACAAACCAACCCAAATAGCTGGAAAGATTTATGGATCTTTTTTGGCCTGATATTACACTAATACATAGCAGAGTTGTAAGCCTTTATTATGCATCAGTTTTATACCCAAAATCATACAGTAGTTGTTGCATTTCTTTATTTCCCAATGAATTGTATGTATCAATCTAAATATTTTTGTTTGCCATTAAGAGTAGTTCAGAGGAGCTGTGCTTCTGAAAAGCCGTTTATGTTGGTCTGTTAAGCTGCATGGTAAATCTTACCATTCTGTCTCTGTCAACTAATGCATGAGGCTGGCTGGTACGAATTCAATTTGCTAGTACTGATTGCATTTCTTCTGTATATTGGAAGCATATTCCCTTATACTCTGATCTCAGAAAGAAATAATTTACATGATGTAAAGAAAATGTAAGAGTTCTGTTTGAGAAGCTCAAAGGCTGGTGGTTTCCTTTCATTGCCAGTTTGTCATTGCTCTGATTTTATAAATAACATTTTTAAAAGAAGATGTGGAATGATAAGGCATGAACTTTGGGCAAGAGGTGTGTATTTCTCTCTCACCTCTCTCCAGGATAATGAATAACTAAATACGGAATTAAATTTTGAGTGATATAACACCATGAGGCTATTTCCTGATGTGTTTTTCCTCATGTTAAATGGGTGTCCAGTTGGCTACCGTATGGAACTAACTCCAGAAAGAATGGCCTAAGCTGTACTGTATATGCCTTTTTCTTTTTCCCTCTTGATTGAGAATCATTTTACTTACACTGTCACTTGGAGTTTTTGTGAAGCAACATCTGGTTTAATATGTTAATTGATAGATAGATTGAGGGTTTTTTGTTTTCTCATTTGTTTGTGTGTTTTTGTTTTTGAAATCATCAAGACTGAGAGTTTTGCTTTTGTGTGTGTGTGTGTGTATTGTTGGTTTGACGCTGTAGATCTCATGAATTATGAAGAAAGATTTTTTTTTAATTATTAAAATATTTTTTGGAAAATTTTGACCACCGGCACTTTGAATTAGTTTTATTATACAGCTATCTCAGTACAAAAGTCATATTTAATATTTTATCAATATGACTTACTGGTGAGCCTGTCTCAAAATTAAGACTTCTAAAGGCAAGTTTAAGGCTTTTACTATCTAATCCAACGCTGAAAGCATGTGAACACTTGTAATGTAGTCTTACAAATCAGACAGGAGCAGCCGAGATCAAGGACTACATTTAAGGAAAGTAACACAGCTTTGCTGATCAGTCATGATGTGGCCCTGAAAATATTTTTTTTCATGGTTTTAGGTTAAATAAAAATTTCCTTTAGCTTTTTAGTATGTCTTCATTTTCTTTTTCAGAAGGCCAAGCTATTGTTGTTATTGCCAACAGTGTCATCACTTAAATATGAAACACATTATAAAGATGAGTGAACGAATGTTTTCAAGGATAGGATGACTAACAAGAAAATCCCATACAGTTGTACCTCTCATCTTGATATTGCAACATAATTTGTGTTTTTGTTTTCTCCTGTGTCTTTCTGTTATTTTGGAGTCTTTAAATCTAACATAACAAAATACTATGCACTAACCCTGGATTTAGAAATACATTTCTGATAGAATAGTAAATAACTCTCTGGTTGCATTCCTGGTAATTGAAAACAGACTGACGTCGTATTTTGTTGTACTGTCAGTCTCCTCTGAATTTCTCATCTGAGGCATCTGTTTAACAATAGCACTGCTGAGTTTCTCTTTTTGTGAAATAATCTTCGCTGCCTGTGTGCTGACTTGTCCTGTAGCAAATGCCGGTTTGGTGTTTAGTTCCTTCCTGAATTACTGAAATTTCTTTCTCCAAGGGCTTCACAATGGATCCTTGGGAGCATCAGGCTTAGAGAGTAAAGGCAAGGAGGTTTTTTTATTTTTGTCATCTCTGCATTCCAGTGAACATGATTGTGGTTGCTCTCAGTGTTGTATATACATGCTTCCACAGAGCACAGTAGAGCTGAAAAACAAACAAAACGCTTTTCTTCCTGTGAACACACTGAAATCAGATGTGTGACTGTTATGGCTTGTGTAGACTTACATGTTTTAGCTTTACTCTCACTGGTTCAGTATCAGTAGTAGCAAAACTGTGGGAATGCAGCCCTCAGTTAGGGGTCTGGAGACTTATTTTGTTGTACATTGGATGCTCACTCAAATTAATTGCCGACAGTGAAGTCCATGTTTCTGTATCTTAACTGTTTTGTTATTTGAGGCAAACAAAATTAAACAATTCAAGTACATCTAACGTACTGCAGTCATATCTCCTAATTGCAGTGCAGATGCAGCCTGTAAGGCAGTAAGCCCTGCTCTCTCATTCTTCTGAGAGACGATTAGGAAAACCTGCTCTAGTTTATGATAATTTTATGATGACCTTTTATCAGAAATTTGCAAGAATCTGGAAGTACTGAAGTACGCTATATGTAAATGAGGTACTGGAAAGCCAAAATTAACAAAGGATGCATAAAAATATTGAAGTGGAAGCCTTGCTCCTGCAGTCCAAACCTTTGTAGAGTCCTACTGAAATAAATTTATCAGTGCTCTATTGAATTTCATATATAAACCCTGGTCCTGCAATCAGATCCTTAATGAAGAAATTTTTGTTTCACAGCATTTGTAACTCATGTTCAAAAATTAACACCCTAATTCTTGGTTACTGTAAACAGACTAGGGAATGTGTTTGGAAAAAAAAAAAAAGTTTAAAACAGTCATGGTGAGCAGCAGTTTACCATTTGTATGTTGTTTGGCTGGTTAGCTGGTTTTCTACTAGAAAGGTAAATACCTTTTTATGGGAAAAGACTATTCTGTGCAGTTTATTACTAAAATCTCCTTGTAAGAAACATTTTAAAAAGATGGAGCCTGCTGTTTACATAATGGGGAGCAATTGTTAGTAGTGTGCTGGAACAGACAGCTTGTCAGGATGTTGGAATTTGATGCAGGCTGCTCTTATTGTAGGGTAGTTCTGTACAGCCATTAAGCTTGAGTTCCTTGCTAAATTCTTTCAGGTGTTTTAAGAATAGCAACAATTAACGCAGTCCAACGATACCGATGTGGAATTGAATACCAACAGCAGTTCAAAAGGCCACATGCATGCTATTCGCTTGGGAGGTGAATTCTTATTTTTTTGGACATTTCTGCAAAAGCTGCAGAAAATTTTCAGTAAAAGTAGGAGCACTGAGGAAGCAAGTGATTCATATACTCCAAATCCTGTTTTGGAACGAATTGCTAAATTATTTTAGGCTTTGGACCTACGCAAATGCATTCCTTTGGTTTTTTGTGTTCCTTCTCTAGTATTCAAGGATTTGGGATTACTCCTTCTATAGCGCTTTTGAAAATATAAAAGTGATGTAAAGCTTTCATGAAGAAGTTGGCATGCAAGAAGGTGGCATGCCAGTCTGAGTACTGCAGCCATTCTGCCCGGACCCTGATGTGAATGTTGTTTGTGTGCACTGAGGGCTGAGTCCTAGTCAAAAATTGGGGCGGATCTAAAGAGCAGAAGCCACTGGGGGAAAAATGCTTGCTGTGTGTTCACACTGCTAGCCCACTGTGGGCAGGCCCAGCTATCTAACCCAATGGAAGACTTTTGCTTGTGAGAAACCTGGTGGCTGGTAGCCACTGAATCTGTTTAGAAACAGTGTAAAGTCATAGCTCAGGGCTGTGGTTTGACATGGGTTTAATTTAGCGATGCCAGTTTAAACACAATCCCTAGATGTTGTATCCTCCCAGTTCTCCATTCCACTTCCTCATGTGCCCTCAGTCCTTTTCCCCATGCACACATTAGTGCTCATTTTCAGGGCAGAGGGAAGTAAACCAGCAAAACAGTGTTTTGGTTTCTTGTTGTTTGTTTGTTTTGTTTTGTTTTCTTTCTCTCTCCTTTAAGCAAGCCAGGATACCTGCTGCAGCCCCTGATGCACACAACACATCGTGATGCAACATGGGGTGGAATTCAGCAGTGGGCACAGGTGAAGGGGAGCTGGAGCCAATGGCTCCCTCCTCCCCGGCTCTTAGCCTGAACCCTTCTCCTCCCCTGTAACACGTTGCACCGACTTGGGGTGGCAGTGCACTTGCTTCGCCCCTTATTTCACGTTTGAGCCAGTTTATTCACTTCTTAACGCACAGAATTACTCTTGGGTTTTTCCTTTGGCTTATTCTTAGGAGATGTGTTGGTGAATGCTGGAAGGTGATGTACTTCCTAAGCAGCAATGCGCATCCCAGCTAGTAGTACTGCAGCAGCTGTGTCAGCAAGATGGGACCACCAGAACTCGAATGAGTTTGTACCCTGCTCTGGCTGAATGGCAAGGTGTAGGTGCCTGCCTTGCTCAGGAGAGTGCCCATCCCACTGGCTGTGCCGGACCCCCAGCTGGGTGAGCCGAGCTGCTCAGGGCTGCAGTGGTAGGGAGGCGTGGGGTGGATGCTGTCCTGTGGGGTCTGCAGCACTCCCCAGGCACTGCTGGGGCACAGACTCCTGTTGTGGCTTACTTTGCAGTGTTAATGCTTCTTTATGTTCTCAAGATGTAAGCAGTGACTGCTAAGTGCTAGTTGTGGGAGATTTCGGTTTGAAACATAGTGATCTTCCTCTGCTCTCAGGAAGAGGAGATACAGTTGCTCTTTAGGAATAAAGTTACATTTCTGTGTTGATATACTGGTGATATTTGGAAATGTATCCATTCTAGGCAACTGGTTTGCCCGAAAAAAAAAAAAATCATTCCTTTAAGTCTGAATTTTGCTCCCTATATTTTATAATAATGGTGGGGTTTTCTTAGCAGGAAGAAAAGACGTATTGCCACGCTGCTGCAAGGCCTCGGTTTTCACTGACAAATTTACAGCAGCAGCACAATCAGCATTTAAAGTTCACTGGGGCTGCAGCTCCCCTGGCCTTAGATACATTTTTTTCAAAATACGAATACCGAAGGCGGTTTTAACCCCCTCAGTGCAGGGCACGGACCTGGGCCAGGGCCGGCGCCAGGCGTCCCGCTCAGCCCCTGTGGAGGCCGAGGCGGAGGGGCCGGCTGCTCGCGAGGGCTCAGGGCCCCGCCGGGGCAGCGCTGCGGCCCGGCCCGGCCCGGCCCGGCGGTGTTTGGCGGCTCGGCTTGGCTCGGCGGTGCAGCCGGGGGCCGCGGTGCGGCCTGGCGGGAGGAAGAGCGGAACAGGGTCCGTCCCTGCGCGCGGGTCGGGCCCGGCTCGGCCGGGGGTGTCCGGGCGGGCAGCGGGAGCACCTGGGAGCCCGGAGCCTTGCCAGCTGCCACCTGCGAGGCAGCCAGAAGCGGTGTGGAGTTGTTCGGTCGGCAGGCAGCGCGTCAAACACGCTGTGGAAAAGCAGGGTGTTTGTAAAAGCTCTGTGTTTTCCTGCCTTTTAGATCGCCTTTATTTTGCCGTCCTCTGCCAAAAACCAAAGAGTGGAGCTGCAAATACCCATTACTTCTGCATAGACAATGAACTTGTGTATGAAAAGTAAGTACAGACTTTTTCTGTTTTTTTTTTACAGATCATTGGAATAAATTAGTCAGAACGACAGTAACAAGACACCGATCTAATTGACGTTCTGTTTTTAAATGTAGCTGAGGGAAACTTACTTTTCCCATTATAGAGCTAATTATATGAGTCTGTCCTCTCAGACTTATCTGCCATAATGATTTATAAGTCTTAAAATGATTTCTTGGCTTCCTGTCAGGATTTCTTAAAAATCTTTTCATAGCCTTCATTATACCCATTCTTGTTAGAAGACACTGAAGCGTGCTGCAACAACATGCATTCAGAAATGCAGGTTCAACTCCTGAGCAGAAAGGGATGTCTTTAGTTGCTGAAATATTAAGTGGAATGTCTAAACTTCCTAGAATAAGTGAAAAAGCTGACAAATCTAATTCAAGATGTTATGAGCCAAGAGCGAATGTGTTATTTCCCCTGTAGTGAACAGCACATGTTTTTGTATGTGATCTGGAATGCTGATAATTCGCGAGATGTTTTTAACCAAGGACATACTTACTGTTTTTGAAAGGACTGATGAATATTTATTCTCTGCTTTTGCTTTTCTCTGGGAGCAATTCATGCTGTATCTTTAATTAATTGAGATATTTTACCGTGGAGAGCACAAAGAACAGTAGGTGTACGTAGACAAACACATACCGAAAATAATTGAGTTACTGTTTATTGCCTTCTTTTAAAGCCAGGCATTTGGGTTGCTCTTAAAACAGAGTTTTTAAGTTGGTGTCTCAGAGTGATTAAATATTGAGAATTTTTCAAGTCTTGAGTATTCCACTTTGTTTTTGTGTAATGGCATGTGGAAAACCGGAAAAAGTTTTAGTTCCACTTAGAACACTATGTATATAAGAAGACATTCATGTGTTCAGAATGATGCATGTATATATTATTCTTTCTTACTTCGTGCATCTGGCTTAAACTATCTAAGTGGTGGTGGGTTTTTTTTGTGTACGTGGTTTTTTTTGTTTTGTTTTGTTTTTTTTAATGTACAATTTCCCCCTTTCTCGTACTAGCTTCTATGGAGATTTTGGACCACTCAATCTGGCAATGCTGTACAAATACTGCTGCAAACTAAATAAGAAATTAAAGGTAACACTTGTTTTTATATTTAATATTCCTGTCTTTTAAAAGAACCGAAGCAAATAGGCCAAAAATGTTTTCATTGAGGTACTTTCTAATCAAGCTACATTTTGAAAATGCATGTTAAATTCCTCAAGGTGCACTCAAGGAGGAGGTGGATCAGGAGGGAAAAGCCACTTGCCTTTAAAATCCAGAAGTCATACCCTTTTGGCAGTAACTACTATTAAGCTCCTAAAAGATCAGTTGCTAAAGGGGCACAGGCTTCTTTGAATGAAAGTTCCCCTCCTGGAGTTTAGTTGGCTATCTACCTATATTGAGTGAGCCTGAATGCAACACAATTTGTGATGGCAGATTTTTTTGTCTTCAATTCCTCTTCTGGTACTGACGTCTCTGCTTTAAGAAGCAGCATTTGATCTTTGATAGCATTTATGGCATGGTCCTAGAGAAGACTGTCATGATCCCACTGAATCGTGTCTTCTCATAGGGGTGCTCAGTAATTTTCAGAATCAGACTCTCGATAGAACATAGTGTCTTTAAAGCAAAGAGTTCCTGTATATAATAAAATCAGTGACTTCAAGTTAGCTGACCTCTAACAGAAGCTGGACTTGTTAGGGATGTAAAAAGCTTGTTAGCATTAATGTGAATCACAGTTTGCCTCTTCAAAACTGCTTAGGTCTTGAAACTGCCGCTGAACTGTGAAAATAGGGAAGTATGCAGAGCATTATAGTTTAACAGAGCTGAGGATTTTTTTGTTTGTTGTGTTTGTTTTCGGCAGAGGGCATTCCTCGGTGTCTGTTACTGGTATTAGTTTGCATAAGTCAGCCTCGCATAGTCCCTGTGGCACTAAGAACACGTTTCCTGAGACAACACATTTCCTGAGACAAGGTTCTCTGATTTCTGTTTACAGGGTGCTCTGATGCAACCCAGGTTTATATAATAATCCCTTTGAATATGTTGGGTTATTATACTGGAGGGGTGCGTTAAGATTGCTGAGATCATGCTACTGCTGGTGCTGTTTCTCTTAAGTGCACTGAATAGTATCTGAGCAGACAACACTGCTATTTAAATAGTGATATTTAATGATAGTTTAGCAGTCAATCAAGTTTCAAGCCCACCAAAATTTGTTTCAAGGGTAAGTTAGCGGATAGTTTTTGCTGCAATTACAGATGTGTCTTTTTTATTGGCAGCGTGATTCCAACCTACTTCCTAAGGTAATTGGAGAAACAATATGTCAAGCTCTGAGATGAAATTTTCAAAAGTTATTTCTGATAAAATTTAAAAATGTTTTCAAAATATTGTTATTGAAGCCTATATTTTCCAGTGTTTCTGATGCAGTGATATTTTAGAAGCAACTATGAGTAGAAAACTTATTTATGTAAAGTCAGAATTTCTTCAAAAATGTCTAAATTATGTTTTTAAAGTTGTTTGGACTTCATCTTGTCTGTTATGTTTTTGAGAATGTCAGGTAATTACTGCCATGTGATGTATTTACTTCTCATAAATACATGTCTATTTGCATAGGGCTTGAAGTCACAAATATTAAACATGTTCAGGGACAAAAAGGAAAATCAGTGAAGTTTGTTAAAATTAGCATGATTTTGTAAAGTTATTTAGGCTGGATACTGGGAAAAATACTGAAATAATCTAAGTAAGGCTACAATAGATTCCTCTGAAGCTTTTGAGGGATTTGTCTAATGTGTACTTCATCCTCTGAATACAGATGGTTGAAAGTAGATGAACTGAGCCTTTGCATTCCTCTGATTTTAGAAAAGGAGGCATGAAAAGTTTGAACTGCAAAAGTAAAATCTTATTCATTTCTTCATACAGTCATTTTCATTGATAAGGAAGAAAATAGTTCATTATACTGGCTTTGATCAGAAAAAACAAGCAAATGCTGCATTTCTCATAGGTTCCTACGCAGTAAGTATTTAAATTTTTTACCATTACATCAACTGGTTAAATGTGTTCATTCTTTCATAGTCACTTCTTAAAACAACGAGATAAAAACACAGATTTTCTCTTGAATAATATTCCGACTAATGTATCTTGCAATAAGGAGCCACCCTTTAGGAGAGTTTTTAAAAGTCTAGCAGGTACATGGATGAGTTTGTTTTGTTTTATTTTTCCCTGCACTGCATTCTGTGCTCCTAACAAGCAAATAAATAAATAATAAAAAAATAAGGTCATTGGGGAAAAAAAAAAAGAGTTGTATTATTTTTTCATAACTTTTTGAATTTAATAAAATGTATTAATATTTTCATTTAGAAAAAAAGACTACTTGATTTATTTTTTTCTTTCTCCCAAATATTATCTTGGACAAAGTACAGTTTATCACTTTCCATTGCATACACATTTAAATATACCTTTTCTTCCCCACCTTCTACTTTTCTACTGTGAGATGATCTCTTTGGTTAACCTAGGAGAAGGCTGCGAGATCATGTGATAGAGCCAGTTTAAAGCCTGGGAATGTAAGAGGTGGCTGCAAATGCACTGAGTCAGGTCCCTGACTACAAAAATGGGGAAAAATGACTGGCTTTACATCACAACTACTTCTAAAAGAATCAGTATTTGGTACACGAAATTGTCTTTGAGGAATAAAAAGCTGACCGGCTAAGTATGAAATGTATATTCTGTATGATACTATATTTCTGTTGTGCTTTGACTTATAATACACCTTGATTATAACCGTCTCTCCCTCTTGTTCGCTTACTAAAAAAATGAAGCAAGAACCTACGTGTTTTTTGATGTTGGAGATTTGAGGGGCCAGAGTTAATTTAGCCTTAGGTCGTTCTGGTTTACCAGCTGCAGGGCAGCTATACACTATTTGCTATGATGCTGACAGTCTCCCTACTGCCTCCATACACTATGCACGAGGTCCATTTCTGCTCCCTGGGGTTTCTGTGCTGTCTGTCTTCTACAGTAATCATTATTAATAAAGAACTAAACTTCAAAATCTGTCATTCTTGCTATTTGAAATACAGAAGCTTTAGGAATGTTACTAATGATCATTGTATTCTTAAGCAACATGGAAACTGGCAACATGAGTTACTGAACTTGTTTGCAGTTAAGGCATAATGCTAACTAAACAGCTGCAGCTTTTAGGAAAGCTACTTCTTCCAAGTGACTCAATTGTATTATAGGTCTAGAAAGCAAGAGTGGAGTGGTTTCATTTACCAGCTGTTATCTGGATTGGTTTTGTTTTTCCCTAAAATTTCATTCTGAATATATGTAATATTACTGTGTACTGTGCACGCAGCATTTTGAGCAGAATCTACAATATAGAAAATTCACTGACAGCAAAACAATCAGATAAGAAAATGCTGTGGTTGACTATTTAAAAGTATACAAAAAAACCCCTAACACATCTTATCTGGGATCATCCATTAGCCCAGCCATGTTGCAATAAGAATACGCAGTTGGAAGGAATGCTTGGACAGACTTGAATAAATGCATAAAGCCTAAGATCAATATCTACAGACTGTGACAGTACAAAGCAAGGTAATTAAAAACGGAGTCCACTGGACAGAGCAGTAGAGAATTCTTGCTTGAGAGAACTGCAGCAAAGGACATGGGAGTTGCAGAGCACAGAAAAGACACTAACATTGTACCAGATGAAGTTTTAAGAGAGATTGTGACGGATCAGGCAGTGCGTGTAGGAAAGCTAGCTGCAGACAGCTGGAGTATGGCAGAAAGAGGCTAGACAAAACCACAGATAATTTTCAGAGTCCAGAAACCTGCACTTAAGTTGTTGCATTATACGGGTTCAGTCTTTTGGCAGTTTCTCTTGACAAACCAAAAACAAGGTGAAGCACTGTGTGAGGATTCATCTTTTCCTTGGGTCGGAAGGTGTGTCTTTTGGATAATTACAAGTTGTTAGATGGTGAGGTAGCTTCAGCTGGATTCTGGTTTTTTTCTCCAGTGCAATAGACTTTGGTTTTGGTACTATGTTTTCTATAAAGTGAGATGCAGTTTCTTCCCAGATTGATGTGGGAGGAATTCCAGTGAAGAAAGATCACAGAAGACTGTGCCCTTGAGGCTTGCTTTTTTTCCCTGGTGTGCTTTGATGATCCTTCATGAAGAGGCAAGCTTAATTGCAGCAGACAGTGCTGAAGTGTTCAGGCATACATATCCCACGTTCCCGCTTTCTGCGGGGAGAATTGCATCGTTCTCTGTAAAGTGAGCAGTGGCTTAGGATCTGCTCAGAATTTCTGATAAATATATGTCTGTAATCATACTTCCTGACTGGAAGGAAATATACTGAGGCTTTTTTTTTTTTTTTTTTTTTTTTTTTTTTTTAATTTTAAACATATGTAGGATTAAGCTTCCAGCTACTTCTTCAGTTCAGAGTGCGTTGCTTTTTGATGAGGAAGGATCTACCTACCAATTGGTCATTTAAGAAGCTTTTCTGTAATTTTAGTTGTTCAGGCTATGTCCTGTTGGTAATACTTGCCATTATTTAAACTGAATTTCATCATTTAATTTCTGATCCCATACTGTGGAAGTGGTAGATTGTCATTCTGTTTTGTCTCCTGTGGGCTGAATATTTTTTCGTGTTTGATATATATATATTTTTTTTTTTAATTATTATTAACCCACCCCTTCATGGTGGGTTCCCAGTTCAACTGCTTACTGTAGATCGAGGAACTGTGTGGCAATGAATCATGTTGGAGGAGTTCGGATGGGAAGAGCAAGGAAGTAGAAAGACAAAATAGCATCCACAGAGTTAGTCATGAAAATAGTGCTCATTTATGCATGTAATAAGGCCTTTGATAATGTAAGCATAGTTTTGAAGGCAAGGTGCTCTGTAGATGCAGGAATTCCTACTTGTTTGGAGTAACAGGCTGCCAGCTTTTGGAAGTAGCAGAGATACAGTAAGTTTGTGTGCTTCGTGTTTTTGCACTCTTGAACACATAAAATACGTGAAGCTATAATGAACTGTATGTAACTGTTCTCTGGCACTTGCATGTCTTCATAAGCTTTCAATATTTTTATACTAGTAACTTTTAAAAATCTGTCTTTTAAAGGCTCATTGACCTTAAGTTTGTATTCTTAAACAGAATGTTATTTAACTTTTGCTTAAAGGAATTGAGATATATTGACATGATTTATCAGTCGGCATTTTTTGTTTAAATATATATGTATGTGTATACTAATTGTGTGGATTTTGACAACTGTGGCGATTACAAAAGTCTTCATTGGAGCTGTGGTGAAGTGTAAGGGCAGCTGTTGGTATTCTGGTTTACACGCGAAGTCTGTCCCCCTCTCTTCTTCACAGTTGGTGTGTTACAATGTTCCCGTATCTCCCATCTCTATCTAACTTATCTTTCTTTCCTCTTTAATGGAGATAGTTTCTGAAGGGTTATCCAGGCTACACTGTTCTTCCTTCCCCCTCCCACATCTACTGCTTCCTTCCAGGTGCACTTTGATGTGACAGCACAGCTTAACTCAAGCAACAGGGCTTTTCAGTGTAACACAGCCTTAAAGATGAAGAACAAAGTTTCCAGTACATTATAATGCAGTTTTTAGCACAATATAATTT
Organism: Penelope pileata; assembly: GCA_013396635.1. Lineage (NCBI taxonomy): Eukaryota > Metazoa > Chordata > Aves > Galliformes > Cracidae > Penelope > Penelope pileata. The sequence continues at coordinate 117,351 of WBMW01003766.1, forward strand.
TTTAGAGTAATTCTTAATCATTTAGATCTTAATTCCTATATTGTTCATTTTCCATCTGCATAGGTCGCTCCGAAAGTAATGCCTCCTATTTATTTCCATGGAAACTACAACAAACACAGAGAGCACAATAACACTATTTGATAGAGCAAATTCCCAGCTACAAAACACTATTTTTCAACATAGTCATCACCATTAGCTATGCATTTTTGTCAGTGATGAACAAGAGCCTACATGCCACACTCAAAAATCTGCACCAGCAGAGATGACCCACTGTTTCATAGCTGATATAATGGTGTCATTGCTAGGAAAATGTTGACCATGCAGTCCAACTTTCATTGGCCTAAACAGGTGGAAATCAGAAGGCACCAAATCCGAGCTATATAGTGGATGTGGTAATACAGTCCAGCTAAGACTGGCAATGTGCTCCGCAGTCTTCAAACTGATATGGATCCTGGGATTACTGTGTTGTAAGAGAGAGGTGATCTTCTTCTCTGGCCTGACTCTGAAAGTTTGAGCCTTCAGCTTAGCCAGCACTGTAATGTAGAGGTCAGAGCTGATGGTTTGTCCATGTTCCAGGAAATCCAGAAGGATCACCCTTTTCTTATCCCAAAAGACAGTGCACATCAGTTTGATTGCTACAGGCTGCATCTTGAACTTTTTCTTCAATGGGGAATTCACATGTCGCCACTCCATGGACCGCTGTTTTGACTCAAGCTTCTAATGGAGACACTGGCTCTCATCAGTGGTAGTGATGTGATCCAGGAAACTGTCACCTTCAGACTCCTACTGGTTCAGTAGGTCCTGACAAACTTGCTTACTGTGTTCTTTCTGTTCCTGTGTGAGCATTCGTGGGAATGCTCAGGTTTGCATCCTATTGCAAACTTGGTGATATTCCAACATTGCCACTATTGTTTGCAATGTATTGAAGCCAATAGTCAGCCCTGTACACAGGTACCTGGTCATAATCTGATGATTTGCACAGATATACTGATTGAGACACTCTTCATTTTGTGGTGTGACAGCTGTGCAGGGCCATCTGAAACATGGCTTTTCTTTCACATCTCTGTTGCTATTGCTGAAACGCACCACCACCCTCTCACTATGCTCATGTCCACTGTTTGATCTCCATAAACATTCAGCAAGCATCAGTGAATGTCAACAGGTGTCATTTTTTCTGCACAGAGGAGTTCACTTCCACCCCTTTGCTTCATCAGCACTTCCTTGTCAGACACCATTGTATCAGGCTGCCCCTCTGCTGCCATCTGTCACACAGCAACAGAATGTAATGGAATATTGGTGGGAAGGTTCAACCTCCTACTGCCATACCACCATCATCTGCCTCTGATGTCGTGGGCCAACATAATAAAATAGGAAACATTACTTTCGGAGCAGCCCTCGTGTGTACTGCATAATGGGAATAACACTATTCTGTTTAGATTATCATAAACTTGGCATGTTCAGCCACACAAAGCATAGCTACATTTGGTGTGTTGGAGTTGAATGTTTACACTTCATTTGGGGTAGAAAGGGTGAGGGGAAAGAAGGGAGGGGGAAAAAACCTTTGTTCTTCACCTTCTAAAGAAAAATTGCTTTTCCTTGTAAGCTGTCCGTGCTCTTCAGGCCTTACTACTCTACCAAAGCACCAGTGATCTTCTGAGTTGATCTCTACAGTGGCTTCTCTTGATTTTCACCAAGACTTGGCTGTGGGTGAGGAAAGTCTGCTTCTTCCATCTTTGCTCCTTCTTTATTAAGAAAGAGAATGTACCCTCTGTGCCCTGTCCACCCAATTCCCAAGCTCCCCCCGCTCCCCTTCACTGCATTAACTTAGTAACAGTGTTTCTTTTCTCAGGCCTGGCACTAATTATGTACTTGGAGGGCGACCCTCCAGGGGTGCTGCCCCATGAACTGCTGTAATTCAGGTCACCTTCTCCAGGATTCATCTCTGTACTTTGTCTATTTTCTCATCTTCTTTCTTCAGGGTAAGCAGCATTTCCTTCATCCATTCTGATCTGTAGTACTGTTTTTGCCTTTCTCATTTGCTAGTGTCCTTCCTAGCTGTGGGCCTAATATGGGGTAGGAGTTGGAAATTGTAGAAGCAATTGGCACCAGCCTGTGTAATGTTGTGCTGTTCTACTTTTACAGTGGCACTTGCAGAATTATCTCTGGCTAAGAAGTGGGAAAGGAGGTAAATCTGTTTGCTTAGTGGTCCAAACTGAGTAGTAGTAAATGAGTAACAGCTGCAGTGCTCAAATTAGAGGTGGGTAAACTGTGTTTATTCTGAGCTGCATTTTGATGAAGAGTGTTTATCTTTGACCAGTGAATGGCAGAGAGGAGATGAACAAAAAAGTACTGGCACTTCATTTAAGACAATGTTGCCTCAAGTCTTTCTCTGTGTTTGAGTCCTCAAAAAATCTACCTCCTCTGAACCGTATTTTGGAAATCATGACTAGTTTCCATGATGGCTGTTTTTCCTGCTTTTTCTACTAGGTTCTTCCCTACCATGTTCTTATCAGACTGCTTCTCTGCGTAGGGTTGCTCTCTGGAGGTCCATCACTATAGTACTAGCTTACTCTCAGCTATGACTTCCAAGTTTTACTGTAACTATGTATGTGTGAGAGCTTTTGTTTGTGTTTGGTCACGTAGCAGTTACTGTGTTTATTCAGAATGGGTGGCTTATTTATTTGCAGTTTATAGTGATTCAGGTTATTTTGGGCGACATTTTAGAAATGTGGTTGTATCACATGAAATACGCTCATAAGCAGTTTAAATTGAATCTTATCATTTTCTTGCTTTTAAGTCAATAGGATTAAAATACGTGAGGTAGCAACCTTAAGTAGATTTTTCTCTTGAGGGCTGGTCAGTAGAACAGAGTTGGTTACACTAAGCACATCATCAACATGAACATGAAGTGCTACTTACAGACTTGAGTTGATACAGTTTCTAAATGTGTATATATATGTATAGTATATTTAAGCATACTTTTTTCATTTTCCTGAAAAAGCAACAATTTTATCAGGGTTCTTTATTATCAACCGTGTTTTGTCTTGGGTGCAATATTACTATGGTAATTCCGTGTTTTGGGGATTAAGATGCCTTTTTTAACCCAAGCCTCTTTTTCTTTTCTAGCAGGAATACTTTTCATTCTGTTGCAAATACTGTTCTCATGGTTGTAACACTAATCTAAGAGACCTCTGTTTAAAATAGGACTAGTTTGAAAACAGTAGTGTAAATCAGACAAGATTTGCTTGCTACAAGAAATCTCATTTTATGGTTGATTTTGAGCTCATAGATGAGGACTCAGTAGTCTAGTCCTACAAATTTTTCCATTTCATGGAGGGAACGTTATAGTGGCTGTTGGACTACATGGAGATATTGACAGTAGTGCTTGAGTGTACCTTTCCCACTACGCAATGCTTGGATGGCTTTTGACCGTACACACAGCTACATGCAGTCTGTTAATTAGAAACAGATGTCCTAAATGAAAAAGATGACGAGAGCAATGTTAATGTTTCAATTGCTAATGGCAAATTTCTGGCTATATTTTGAAGTTCAGTAAGATTTTTTTTTTTTTTTTTTTTTTTTTTTTTTTTTTTTTTGGCATGCGTAAAGAAAGCATTTCTAAAAAGGTACTACACAAATGATTATACAGGGTAATAAAACAATGTTATTTTGAAAGATGTCAGTTGTTTATTATAACAGTTTTCCTGGAATGTACTTAAGAAAAAGATTTGTAAAGACTTTTAAGACTCTGTGTTTCCATATGTAGGGATGTATGTACATGTATCTGCACTTGTACGAGATTGTAGGAAAGTTCTAAAATCAATGCAGCTATACTTCTGCATAATTTTTTCCAGATTTTTTCAGATGAAAGCTGAATTGTCTAGTTTTTTTAAAAAAGATACTTGTTTTGAATATTTCTCTGCCCTGAAGGAAGGGAACTCCTTGAATTTATAAAATTTGAATTGATTTTTTGCCACTTGTATGTACAAGAATACACAAAAAGTACCCCAGAAAATATTTGTTTCTATTAAATAACTGTTAATTTAATTTATTTTAATTTGCTGACACTTCTCTTTTTAATAGTCATTCTTGTTGGTTTCTTTATTGGCAGAAAACAGCTTCATATGTGGAAGTTTCTGTAATCTTAGAAAGCACTGCAGAGATGTAAGGAGCCAAGCTTAGATTCAATGTTAGGTCAAAATGGTTTCAGATGTTGTATATTTCTAGAGGCATGTCTTCTCTCATTTCACGTCCTCCCCCTTGTACACACTTAATCAATTTACAAATGTATCTGGAAATGTCTTTGTTTTGCTATTTATCAGCTCAACATTTCCATTTTCATCTTTTCTGAAACTTCAGTTCTGCCGACTGTCTTACAAAGCTCTTACTTCCAACAATCCTGTCTGCTAAAGGTCACTCCAGTCATTTTTTCTTTCTCTTTCTCATTCATTGCCTTTCACATCATTCCAATGAAATAATTCAGATTTAAGGCTTTAGTGACCTCCTCCTGGCCAGAAATAGTAGCTGCCACTGACCTTAAACTATGAGGTATTTCTCAGTGTGTCTATATTATTACAGTTTCAGTTTATATCAGGAGAGTTTGAAGTGAATCTCTCCTTAAAATCCTCGTTCAATGCATTTTAGTTCACTTCATAGTGCAGTCTAGGAGCAATCCCGACAGCTAATGGGCTCTAGTCCACAGGATCGGACTAGAACTAGCCTGAAATTTAAACGAATATGTATGTATTGGAAGTGTACAGTACAGAAGTCAATTCTTCATTGCCAGCTTCCAGTCTACAGATGCATTTCTGCTGGTGCACACTAATCCAAACACAGATGTGGCCTCTGCTGCCTTAACGTCTCTGGGCTTTGTTGCACCATCCTCTCTCACCTTTAGTCCTACCTAGTCACTTTCTATGAGAGCAGCTCCGAAAGTAATGCCTCTTATTTTTTACTACGTTTGTCCACAACATCAGAGGCAGATATTGGTGGTATGGCAGTAGGTGCGAAACCTTCCCACCAATGTTCCATTACATTTTGTTGCCATGCAACAGATGGCACCACAGGCGCAGTCTGACACAATGGTGTCTGACAAGGAAGTGCGTAGGAAGCCAAGATTGAATTCCTCCATGCAGAAAAAATGACACTCACGGACTCTCATCAACACTTGCTGAATGTTGATGGAGACCAAACAGTGGATGTGAGCACAGAGAGTGGTGGGTGGTGCGTTTCAGCAGTGGTGACAGTGGGTCATCTCTGCTGGTGCTGATGTTTACAAGTGCAGCATGTAGACTCTTGTTTGTTCATTGCTGGTGAGGGTGCAGAGCTAGTGGTGGTGACTATATTGAAAAATCGTGTTTTGTAGCTGAGAGTGTGCTTTATCAAATAGCGTTATTGTGCTCTTTGTATCTGTTGTAGTTTCCATGGAAATAAATAGAAGGCATTACTTTCGGAGCAACCCACATGTTTCGAGTCTGTTCCACTAGCAACCTGATTCTGGTTACCTGGGTTCATCCTCCATCCAGTCTACACACATCCAAGATTTCCTGCTGGCTATTCTCTTGCAGTCTTAAACTGTGCCAGAACAGGTCCTGTCTTCATTTTGATTGTCACAGCTTCCTGTGTTGTTACTGCCAGGATACTTTGCTTATGAATGAAATATCAGTTTGCCTTCTTTCCCATTGTGAGTAAAGATTTAATGCAATTCTTCCCTTTGAAGTACTCTGTACCACTGCATCTGCCCAAATACCCTCATACGAACCTAGTGTTTTGGTAAGCCACTTTTCACCGAGAACTCCATCCAACAGTTTTGCCAACTGCTGTCTCTGAAACTCTTCATACATCACACCTTATGTGTGTAGTAGTGTCATAACTGGAATGTACCATAATCTTTTTGGTTCAAAAAACTATATGAAATCCAATGCTATTGAAGAGCTTCTTTCAGTAAATGTGCTATATACTGTTTGTGATGTACTGAAAGTATTGTGCATTTTGACAGTGCTTATTTCTTTAAGCTTGTCTGCCTTGAAAAATGCCATCTCCTTGCAGTGTTTTTTGTATGTACTGAATGATGGTACACTTTCAAGTGCTCAGAATTTTTCAGTAGAAAACATACTACATTTTTTTTTTTTTAAGTGTGCTTGTCTGTGGTGAATGTTCATATAACTTTTGTCAAGGAATATCCTTACAAATATGCATGGTGTTTCTAGCAACTTCACTAAGTTAATGTCCTTTCAGAAGTTTGATCTGTGCTTAAGAACTAACATGTTTCAATATCATATGATGTTATTTAGACTTACTTTAATGTAACATTTCCATTAGGGCAAAAACCTCAATTTGCTGCTTTTACATTTGCAAACACATGCTTTGTGTTGAAGCTTGTATTTTTCAGAAATGAAAAGCACAACTGAAATGTGAAAGGAAACTTTTCCCTTTGTGGGATACAGGTGCTTAAAGGATTAACTAGTGTTCGCTGCCTTTCTGTTGACATCCACAAGTCTGTGGGTCCCAATGAGATGCATCCCAGCGTCCTGATGTAGTTGCCAAGCCACTCTCAATGATATTTGGGAAGTCATGGCAGTCAGATGAGGTCCCTGGTGACTGGAAAAAAGGCAATGTCACACCAATTTTTAAGGAGGGTAGAAAAGATGACCCAGGGAACTACTGACTTGTCAGTCTCAGCTCTGAGCCAGCGCAGATCCTCCTGAAAGCTATGCATGTGGAAGAGAGGGAGGGGATGTGAGACAGCCAGCATGGCTCCACCAAGGGCAAGTCCTGCCTGACCAACCTCGCGGCTTTCTATGATGGTGTAACTACATCAATGGACAAGGGAAGAGCCACTGATGTTGTCTGTCTGGACTTCAGTAAGACCTTTGACACAGTTCCCCACAACATCCTTCTCTCCAAATTGGGAATATAGGGATTTGATGAGTGGACTGTTCAATGGACGAAGAATTGGCTGCAGGATTGAACCCAAAGAGTAGTCATCAATGGCTCAGTGTCTGGATGGAGATCAGTGATGAGTGCTGTCTCTCAGAGTTCAGTGCTGGGACTGATGCTCTTCAATATCTTCATCAATTACATCAACAGTGAGATTGAGTGCACCCTCAGCAAGTTTGCAGATAATATCGAGCTGTGTGGTGTAGTTGACAAGCCTGAGGGACGGGATGCCATGCAGAGAGACCTAGACAGGCTCGAGCAGCCAGCCCAGGAGAATCTCATGAAGTTCAACAAATCCAAATGTAAGGTCTCGCACCTGGCTTGTGGCAACCTCTACTCTCAATGCAAGCTGGGGAATGTAAGGATAGAGCACACCCCTGCCAAAAAGGACTTGGGAGTACTGGTGGATGGCAAGCTGGACATGAGCCAACAATGTTCCCTCACGGCCCAGAAAGCCAACCACATCCTGGGCTGCATCAAAAGAAGCGTGGCCAGTGGGACAAGGGAGGTGATCCTGCCCATCTACTCTGCACTGGTGAGACCTCACCTGGAGTGCTGCATCCAGATGTGGAGTCCTCAGCACAGGAGAGACATGGACCTGTTGGAGTGTGTCCAGAGGAGGGCCACAAAAATGACCCAAGGGATGGAACACCTCACCTACAAGGACAGGCTGCAAGAGCTGGGGCTGTTCAGCCTGGAGAAGAGAAGGCTCCGGGGGGACGTTATAGCAGCCTTTCAGTATCTAAAGGAGGGGACTACAAGAAAGAAGGGGATAGAGTCTTTAGCAGGGTCTTTGGTGATAGGGCAAGGGGAAATGTTTTGAAACTAAAAGAAGGGAGATTTAGGTTGAATTTAAGGAGAAAGCTTTTTACAGTAAGGGTGGTGAAGCCCTGGAACAGGTTGCCCAGAGAGGTGGTAGAAGCCCCATTCCTGGAGACATTCAAGCCCAGGCTGGACCAGGCTCTGAGCAACCTGATCTAGGTGTAGATGTCCCTGTCCATTGTAGGGGAGTTGGACCAGATGACCTTTAAAGGTCCTTTTCAACTCTAACGATTCTGTGGTTCTATTTGCCTGTTGTACAAGTAGTGCTCTGTGTTACCCAGCCTGGCAGTGCTGAATCCCAGCTCTTTTCCAGCTGACTCATTTCTCAGTACAAACTCTCTGCTGTTTATTTACAGTTCTTTCTGTTTGCTAGTGCCATTTCACATCTCTGGTTTGTAAGTTTTTCTGGGGCAGGGCTCTTTCTCTGATAAGCAAGCAATGCTGTGTTTATTTGGCTTCTGGAATTCTGTGTTTATTGTGCTCGAGAGGAAAAGTGTGACTGTATTGAAGCACAGCACTTGAAATTTCTTGGAACGTAACCTTCATATCCAATTCAGGCAATGATTTGTGTGTAATGTATGCCTGCAGAATTGAAAGTGAACTTGGCATCTGAGGAGCAGCTTTCAAGTGATCTACCTGTCTACATTTTTGAAGTTTTTTTATTCTTTATTTCGCTTGCAAATTAAAATGCAAAAGTCATTTATGCCACCTCAATGAAAACACACACACAGATGTGGCTTTCATTAACTTACTAAATTACTTAAAACAAATGTTTTTTCCTTTGGTTTTGTTAATTGCACAGGAAGAACGTTCAGAAAATACTTAACATACTAATTAATTAGATGAAAAACAAGAGGGATCACCTGTTGCCATGTGTATTTTAGCTGTATGTTGGAGATATATTTCAAGCTTTACTTTTTTCAGCAATATCTGTTCCACCTCCCATTCTCACCTCACAAGAATGCTTGTGTGTATGTGTGTATAGAGAAGGTGTTGACAATATGTTGAAATGTTTGTTCAAACTGGTTTTGCAGCAGCAAAAAGAAATTTGTAAGATAATGGTAACTTTTTTTTAAAAAAAAAAAAAAAAAAAAAGCAAAGCTAACAGAGCAAAAATGATGTACATTTTTGGGGTAGTTCAAATTATAAAGTCACAGAATATTCTGAGTTTGAAGGCACCCACAAGATTCATCGAGTCCAGCTCCTGGCTTCATGCAGGATCACCCAAAATTCAAACCCCGTGTCTGAGAGCATTGTCCAAAGGCTTATTGAACTCCGACAGCTTGGGGCTGTGACCACTCCCCTGGGGAGCCTGTGCCAGGGCCCGACCACCTCTGGTGAAGAACCTTTTTCTATTCCCCAACCTGATCCTCCCCTGACACAGCTCCATGCCGCTCCCTCAGGTCCTGTTGCTGTCACCAGAGATCAGAGATCAGTGCTGCCTTCTGCTCCCCTCGTGAGGAAGCTGCAGGCCGCCATGAGGCCTCCCCTCAGCCTCCTCTGCTCTGGGCTGAACAAACCCAGGGACCTCAGACGTTGCTCTCCAGACCCTTTGCCATCTTGGGAGCCCTCCTTTGGATGCTATCTAATAGCCTTATGTCCTTCTTCTATTGTGGTGTCCTGATTTGCACCCAGTGCTCAAGGTGAGGGCCTCAGGAGTGCAGAGCAGGACAACTGCCCAGGTGGCCAGGTGGCCAGGAAGGCCAATGGCATCCTGGCCTGTATTAGAAATAGTGCAACCAGCAGGAGCAGGGAGGTGATCATCCCCCTGTACTCAGCTCTGGTGCGGCCGCACCTCGAGTACTGTGTTCAGTTTTGGGCCCCTCNATCTTGTAGGTCCTTTCCAACCTTGTGTTTCTATGATTCTATGATTCTAACTCTTCCCCTCGCCCGGCTGGCGGTGCTGGACCTGGTGCACCCCAGGGTGTGGGGTTGGCCCTTTTGGCTGCCAGGGCACACTGCTGACTCAGATTCAACTTGCCGTAAGCCAGAGCCCCCAGATCCCTTTCCATGGGGCTGCTCTCCAGCCTCGTTTTGCAGTCTGTTGTCCTGTTGTCCCAGGGTTGTCCCATTCCAGGTGCATAATCTGGCACTTGCTCTTGTTAAGCTTCATGCAGTTGGAGATTGCCCAGCCCTTAGATTTGTCAAGATCTCTCTGCAAGGCTTCTGAAAGGAGTCAGCTGCTCCTCCCAGCTTAGTGCCATCTGCAAACATACTTAGTTTATTTTCAAGACCTGTATCCAAGTCACTGATGAATATTTAATTAATACTCATTAGAATTCCTACATAGGAAAAAAAACTAACAAAAAAGGTCACTAATATAAAAGATATAAATTATTTTATGGAACTTTAATGAAAAAATAACTTACTGGACTGTTTTAATGCTTAGTTAATGCAATTTTAAAGAAAAAATATCAACGTGAAATTATTGAACCTCATAATGAGTGCTTTGTTATTAACAGCTGTTTTCTCCTGGCCATGTGCTTGATTGTTGAAAGGTGTGATTTGCATAGTAGAAGAGTTATGCAGTATTCCCTAAGCAGGCCTTAGTGTTAGAGGATATCAAAAAGGGATCGGGTGTGTTGTGAGGGATGACCATATGGGTATTTGTCATGAAGTGGTCTTCTGTGATTTTTATTTTTTTTTTTTGAAGTGGCTTTGACAGTGGAAGGCTTGATGTGCAGTGCTTCGGGTATATTCATTCTGTTCTTAGGATTTTGCCTCTCGAACTACAACTGCTGCTATAGGAAAATAAGAACATAAGTTACTGTTTTAATCTTGTCTGCTGAGTACATGCACTGTTCTGTAGACTAGATAATTCATACATAGTAATTGGTGATATCCTCACTTTAGTCTCAGGTAAATTAAATCTGGCAAATCTATACATCTTCTTTAAAAATATATGCTCATATATGTTCACCAGTATTTTTAATTGTTTTGCTTTATATTAACGTTGTTATTGCACACTTGTATCCTTTTGTTCTTGATGACAGTCTTTCCCAGCACTTTTGAACTCTGTGATACTTAATTAGGCCTTCTGTAGTAAACAAGTGACTTTTAGTTATTCTTGTGAATCTGAAGATGGTTTTTACTGCTTTCCCATAAAAACAGATAATATATCTGAAAGAATCACCAGAAGACGTGTACAGGCTTGTATTGGCTGGAAGTGTTTCATATCTTCCTTTCAGGTAAATAATATGTAATAACTATCTGTAGCTTGATATTTTAAAGAAGAATGCAGCATTTAGCGATGTTAAATTTTTTTTGTTATTTTTTTTTGCTAAAGTTTAATACGTGACACCTCATGTCCACAGCTTGATTTTAAATGCAAACTGCTGAATGAGGGCATAGTATCTGATTCTAAAGTGTATTGATGCAACAGGTTAAGGAGCCACACTGCTTTGTACACACTCTTGTGAACTTTTTGATCTACTTGGTGGTGTTTTGTGTTGGTAGTTGATAGATAAACATCAAAATATTTGCCAGTCATCGCAGAAGACTTGTAATACTTCTAGCACTACATTTTTTTTCATTTAGCAAATGTAAAAAGCAATTCACAAATACTATTTTGTGCCTGAAGAGTGCTAGCCAACCTCATGTGATTTAGTGTGACTTTAAAGTGTTTATTTTTACCAGTGAGGAAATATATAAAATCCCTGGTTCATGGTCTCTTGACCCCGAGGGAATGTAATCCTAGCTTTTTCAGACCATAGACTTCTCTTTGTGGTATATGCTATGTTGCTTAGTGCAGCAAATAAAGTTGATCCATCATGAAGAGAAAGAACTTCAAAAATTCTTCCAAAGAAGAGTTTCTAAAAGTTGGACCAAACTAACATTCCACTGGCTGCCTCAATATGCAGAAAAAAAATGGCCAAAAAACTTTTTAGAATGCAAGTTTGCTGTCCAGTTGCTGGTGATTAATTCAGTCCTTGCTTGTTTGTGTTTTCTAGCTCCCTGTCCAAGAGCTGGGCTTTTGATGATTTGAATTTCCTTTACTTCTTCACAGTACAAGTGTGTAGTAGCACCTCTCTTTATTTGCATACTTCCATCATCCCATTTTTCTATTTAATTCAATTTTTTTATATTCCGAGAAAAAAAAAAAAAAAAGGCCTCTTTAAGGATATTTGTGTTTCTAAAAATCCTAAAGGCATATGTGGACAGCAGAGATAGTAGCTTTTTGCTCATGTCATAGACCATACTCAAATCCCCACACCATCACTTTGACAGCACTACTGAAAAAAAGTGCAAAGATATGTTATATATTGAGAATTATTGACATGCCTAGCCTCCAGGATAAAGCATACAATATGCAGAAGTGTCTGGGAGATTTTCCATTTTCTTGAATTTGCTAGAATTTACTATTGAATTTACTTCCATTTACTCTTCATCTCTGTAAAAAAAACATTGCCTTCCAACAGGATAACAAAAAGTTACATAATTGCTACTTCTGGTCATTATCAACAGGAAAACTTGTTAGCAGCATGCAAAGAATGCTTTTTACTTACCTGAATGGAGTTCTATTATTACCTTTTGTTGATGATTTTTTTTCCACCTTCATACTGATTCATTAGGGAAAAAAGAGCGCAAATAAAGTGCAGAGGCAGACATTCATTTTTCCTCCCCTCTGTTTAAGTTTGAAGATGATATATTTTTTACTTTTATGTAACAGTAATGGTTCCCTGCATCCTGGTGAGAGCTACATGATTTCAGAAGTAGGTGTTCTGGCAAGATAAAATATTATCTGATACAGATTAAATTAAAATTTATTTTTCACTTGACTGCAGTATTCCTGTACAGTGATTATTTTACTGCGCTTATGGAGTCCAGCAATGGTCATGAACCAAGAACACGCTATTCTTGCATCAAGAAGATTTAAGAAAAAACTAATTGACAGAGAGTTTTGATGAAAACCAGTTCCTCATGTTTAAGCATAGACTATTCTATGCATCTTAAGTCTTTTAATTTATCTGTACAAATGTATATCTTGACAATTTTATTAAAGATACTGTTCACATACATTAAAAAAAATGCATTTGTGCAACATTTTCTTTCTTCTAAATAGAATTTGAAGCAAAAATTTGCAGCATATTACAATTTCATGTTTTTGAAAGCGAACTTCAGAACTTTAGACGGTGTGTGTACAGTGTGATAGTTATTTAGGCATTAGCTTTTGCCACAGGGAGTTTTTGTTATTTTTCAGATACTTCTGTTCTTTGTTGACACATACATTGAACATGTCACCTTTGCCAAAAAGTATAACTGGAGTAACATTTTACTTTTTGTTATTATTATTTGATACAACATGGGAGAAATGACGTAATCATTTGACAATTATTTTGCTAAAATAGAGATTTTCTTGAAGTTATCTTTTAATGTTGTTTTAGAGAAATATCTTTAATTGCATTCAGTTGGGTTTAAAAGGGAAAATTTTACAGTTTTGGTCATCAAATGTTACAGGGATGCTTCATTTGGTACTTGCAGTTTTCATCTAACATTGCTGGACTGTTTTCATGCAATAAACAAGGTAAGTAAAATGATATTTTTCTTAGTCCAAAATGTCAGCTACATACTGCTCAGCAGAAAAAGAAGGCTGAGGAAGCTAGGAGCCAATTAGAGCTGTACAGCTGTAGCAGATTTTCTGATTGTTACCTAGTTTATTATGTATTATATATTGTAACAAAATTACTATGTAAATCATCCGTAGAAGTGAACTGATTGATGTCCTGTAGAATCAACCAGCAAAGTTTTTAAAGGGGAAATTTTGTGTTTCATTTAGGTAATCTTTTCTGGACAGTCATTCATATACCTGGTCCCTAAGAGTTTTGTGACAGTTTTATCTGATGGCCCACCTTTGCCTTTCAAAGAGGTTTTGAATTGTTTATTGATGCTTTTTAGGCATTTTCAGTACGTGCTGATAACCTGAGCTTTTTCTTCAGTAATATAACAGTGTTAAAAAGCAGGTATTTTTTTAAACGACAAATTATCATAATCCAGTGGTTTTTTGTGGTACAGTGGTGACTAATGTGGCATTTCAGGAGCAGGGGAATTTGTATGCATTCCTTTTTTGTCTGTATGAATAGTGAAAAGGGGAACTGTGCAGCTCCATTCCATTACTGTTTTTTTATTGAGAGTGTTTCTGCCAAATACCATTGTCTCTACTCAGTAAGCCAGTCTCCTGCAGTTTTGTGATTTTTCAGATGTTTTGTACCTTTTGATATTGGCTGATCCTTTGCACGAATTGCTATTCTGTCAAACAGCAAGGAAAACCACAGTGGGCTACGCAATGAGAGAGGGGATTAGAATGTAGTATTTAAAATACCTGGGGTTACGAGATTGTCTGTTTACTCTTTCAGACTTAACAAGTGGTAAACTGCCAGTTACCAAAATGTTTACATTTTTTATACTGTCTTAAGTATAATGGCTGTGGAACATTATGGAGCATCAGGAGCCTGTCTGCTTAGAACTGTGGACATTGTCTTGTCTGTATCCAATTTTAAATTAGTGAAGATGTTAGAATTCTAATGAGAGAGAACAGCATCCATGCATCAAAATATTCGTAATCTTTGAAGGCAGACCTCAGAATGTACTCATAATTTAAATAGGTAATTTTTGCCAGTTATTTTTCTCTTTGGTGTATTTTACTGCTTGCAGTAGTAAAAAGACAGATTACTTATGTAGTATGTGTTCAGTTAAAACAGGAAGACTTCCTTGTCTAACCTCATTTATAATATAATTTACAAACCTGTTTTGTACCAAGACTCAGCTGGTGTTTATTTTTTCAAATGAATGAAGAAATTTCTCTGAAAAAGTAAAACAATTATTAGGGTATATTCAGTAATCAAAAAGACTGATGAACTATTCTTGTCGTTTTTGTTAAGAGTTGCATTCTGAATTTTAGGCTTTGCATTATGGTTTTCTGGATTTCAATGAATTCAGTGTAAATGAATACGAGCATTATGAGGTGAGTGTATCTGTCTTCTGATTTGTTTGCTGTTATTAATGCCAAGATGATTGTTTATAATATTTGCAATTTCTTTTGTAGTATTAGAGTACATTTCTGTTTTACCCCTTTAATCTATGACTGTTAAATAAAGGTGTGTGGTCAGAGAGTATTAAGAGTGTTTAAGAGTTAAGAGTGTAAGCCTCGAACATAGAGGGGAAATGCAGAAAACAAAATGGAAATAAAGACTTTTTTCACATTCTTATTAAAGTCTTGGAAGATGATGGGGGAGCAGGAATTTGTTCCTTGGCTATCTTTTAGATGAGCAATCATGATGAGAAACTTGAGGTTATACAGGTCCAAGTCTAATTGACTTCTGGAAAGCAATTAAAGTATGCACCTGTGAACACATAGCAAAGGTATAATACCATTCTTTAAGGTAAAGGAAAAGACAGGACTGGGAAACTTCAAGCCTACAACATTCACTTTGGGGCGTAGGAAACTAATATGAAGATAAAGGACTATACAGTATGTGCACACAGAAATGCAAAGCTGCTAGTTATCTGTAAAGAGAAAATTGGGTGTTTTTAGAATCTAAAGAGTCATGATTTAAACAGTGAAAGATAGGGCAAGATCATAATTTAGAAATCTATGCAAATTTTATAATTGGAAGCTGCTCTTCATCTGAAGGGTATCAACTGCATTGTTCTAAAACTGTGATATAGAAAGAGGAGAACACAAACAAGAAGAGTGAGGTTAAGAACATATGACAGCCTCCTGATGAAACAAAAAGCAGGCAACTAACACAATTCCTTTGACAAAAATTGTACATCACTTCTATCTAGCGTGTATTTTGAAACAATAAGGAAAAGCCTGAAAATACAGGGATAATGATAAACCAAGCATTTTCTCTTGACAGAGAGCAGAAAATGGAGATTTTAACTGGATAATACCAAACAAATTCATTGCCTTCAGTGGACCTCATTCAAGAAGTAAAATTGAAAATGGTATGCTTAAAAAAGGAGGTGGGGGACACAAGCCCACTGCTTTCTTAGTTGGTTGTTACCAGTAAGAACAAGCTTTAAAAATTGTTCCTCAAACAGTGTGTTTTTTCCTTGGCTCTTTTTCTTTTCTAAGAATCCTGACAGTAAATTTTAATGCTTGGTTTAATTGCACCTGATCTAGGTGATTATTTTAAAGTTTCATTTTCAGTTAATCTATTTCTCTGTGTTGAACGTGAGTTTTATTTTGAAAGTGTTTTTATCTGTTGGTTTTTAGTAGTCATTTATTCTGCAGTTTGAGTCTTCTTCTTTTTTTCCCTTCTTTTTTAAAATAGGCTATCCACACCATGCTCCAGAAGCTTATTTCCCATACTTCAGGAAACATAAGGTCACCACTATAATACGCCTCAACAAAAAAATGTATGATGCCAGACGTTTTACAGATGCTGGATTTGAGCATTTTGACCTCTTCTTTGCTGACGGAAGCACACCTAGTGATACTATAGTTAAAACATTTTTAAATATTTGTGAAAATGCTGAAGGTGTTATAGCTGTTCATTGCAAAGGTATTGTGTACAAACAATTTATATTACAAGTGATGCTTATAGTTACAGTTTCTAGGATGTTTCCCACTATAATCTTTAAGCTCCATTCCACAACCCCATTAGAATTCTGTAAATCCATTATATCCAGTAACTGACAACTCTGCCAAGCGGCAGCTTTTCTATGCGCATTTTTCTATGCTTTTGTTCTGCACTTCATTTTCTATTTTTTACATTCCAGAAGAATCTTTCCAACTGTTTACAAGAATGAGGTTGGGGAAAGTGAGCTTGCCAATATTAACAGCTCTTTCCGCTAGAAAGCGTTAGCTCTTTCAAAAGATTCTTTTGAGCAGGAATTTGCAGTACTGGCGAGTTTTATAGGTCTTTCTGAAAACACATGGTTAAATACGCCAAGTCATACATTTTTTGAAAATATCAGTGGAGCTTTTTGGGAACGGTCCTTGTGAAGTATTGGAGTGTTCCTACAGAACCACAGAAATCTTTATCCCTTGGAAACCCTCTATACTAGCTGCACTGGGTATGCTTTGAATGTCTGTTCATTGGCAGTCTAACTTCAAAGGAGTAGGTATTCAGAGCATGCTTGAATGTAGGTTTCTGAAGGATAAAGATTTCTGTGGCTCCAGAGGAACTGCTTCCCTTTCCACACTTAATAATGATTGAAGGAGAAAGGTGTTTTCTTAAAACATTTGCTTGGGACCTTCAAAGACTGCCCTTTTTTTTTTTTCCTGGATCTATCCTTCACTTGCTGCACGTTTAATAGGATTATACTGTAAAGTAGACTTGGTGAGAACAGATTCTTGACTGTTGCATGCAAGCGTGTACTCTTACTCTCCACCCAGGTGTGAAATTCAGGCATCTCATTTAATTGTTTTTGCCTGAATATTGGGCAGCTGTTGTACAAGTGCTTTGTTTTCATTCAGACTAAAATGTTCTCTGATACTTGTCATCCTAATAATGTCAAGTCTACCTTGCAGTCCTCGCCCTCCTATGACTCTTGAGAAAGAGTAGAATGCTGTAGCCTGTTCTTAAAGCTGGGCAAGGCACAGGAAGTGTTGTCCGGTTGTCTTGTCTATAGGATTATACTGGAGATCTTACACAGGTGTTGCTCAGTTGATTCTTAAATGAGAGAACGTGATGGTTTAACATTTTCAGCAAGTTGTCAAGCAGAGGATCCACTTAGCTGGCTATCTTCCTTTCCTTCACATGTTTGCCAAGGTAAATTGTACTGTTTCTAGGGCTATTTAGGAAACTTGTCCTCTTTACTCTTTCTAGAGTCCTCCTGCCCATGTTTGTTGGCTAGTGCCCAGACTTGCCTATTGCAAAATCTTGCTTTTCCCTGAGAACAAAAAAAAAGAGATTAGTTAAAGGAAGGATTGGAAGAACAACTGGTTTTACTGCCATTTATGATCAATTCTTTGAGTTTTTTGAGCATTTTGGGAAGAGGCAACTGTTTTATACCTTCATAAAAACATTCTCATGCCTATTTATTTGAGTATACTTTTATAAATAAAATCCTATTTATGTGTACTGTATACTTTTGTATGTGTGTGTAAATATAGATAGACTTACAGATACTAGAACCACATGAACAATGTGTTAGTAACCACTGTTACTCAGATAAGTTGCACTTACTGCGTTCTACCAGTAACAGGTTTGTTTAATGAAATAGACAATTAAGTATTTAAGTAACAATGCTTGTAGCTACAGCAGCTTCTAGATGAAAACAAGTATATAAAAGAAGCTATGATTTTATCTTACACAGCTGGTCTTGGACGAACTGGCACGCTTATTGCCTGTTATATTATGAAGCATTATCGGATGACAGCTGCTGAAACTATTGCCTGGATTAGAATAAATAGACCTGGTTCAGTGATTGGACCACAGCAACACTTCCTGATGGAGTAAGTAGGTTGACTATGAGTAATTTTGAAAATATGTCTAGTACCTTTTTGTTCTTCTTTTATTGTACCCACAAAAATTCTTGTTGCTAATTTGTTGATTTTTGGGGTACTTTTCTATGCCATGATAGGAAGCAGGCAGAACTTTGGACAGAAGGAGATATTTTCCGTACAAAGTTGAGACTAAACTGTAAAAGTGACGCAACAAGAGTCCTGTCGGGAGTAGCCATTACTTCATATAATGGTATTAGAAACACAAGAACCATCCAAAAGGACACTGAACTGGTAACCACCTGAATATTGTGCTTTTGTAAAAATTGTAAATGCTGTTGAGGATCTCTTAGGTTCTGAACAAACCTGTGGGTACTGTAAAACTGTGTTATTGGATTCTTTTTCTGTTTTCTTTTTTTGTATCAAGACGTTTGGGGGTAAAAAAGGTATGAACGGCAATTTCAAAAAATGAAGTGCAGTACACAGATGAGGTAGGAACATCATTATCCTACTTTAATTATCCTACTTTAGTGTTGCAATTAGGTAAATATTGGAACCAAAAGAACCCTTATAGTTTGCAGTCAAAATTCTATAATTGTATTTTGGGTTGTCAATTATACTACTATATTACTTCATGTGGTTGTTTTTTTTTTGTTTTTTTTTTTGAGAAGAGGAATGAAAGATGTTTTGCTTTTTTTAATTTTAAGTAATTACAACTTCTGTACTACTTTTTGAAGCTTCCTTCTTTTAAAGGAAAAAAAAAAGTACTACTGTTTTAAAAAAGCAGATAAAGGAGGGAAATACTGAGTGAAGATTGTATTGTACCTAAACAAAGATTTGAGATGTTTCCAATGTTTTAACATTCTGATGCATGTAATTCACATGACACCACAGGAAACAGAACTGTATTTATGTTACGTGAATTTCTTTTAATTTTATGCTGGCAGACTTTCTTTTGGAGATATTTTAAATTTTAAAGTTAGAATTAAAGCTAATTCTTAACTTTCAGAGCATCCTTTTTTAAATCTTGGTTTATCCTTTTTTTCTCCCTTTATCCAGTACAGTGATGAAGATGAAACAGACTGTATAACGCAAGGTGACAAACTGCGTGCTCTGAAAAGTAGAAGGCAGACAAAAGCTACAGCTGCATCGCCACTAATGTAAGTCAGTTTCTGTATACATAAATGCCAGACATACTTTTATTCTCTTCTTGCATACTTGCCTTATCACCCATAAATTTGTTGGCAAGACTGATTTTGCTCATTTAAAACAAGCATGACATTCACCTTTTTTCTGAAGGCTAGGCGAGCAATAAGGAGGCAGGAGAACTTGGTTGAAGAACCGCATTGCTCAGTTTCTATTTATTTGTATTGATCTTTGATTCCAGTGCTCTGTCCTCTGCAAGTTCCTCCGGTATTTCTGAATGCTGTATTTCTAGTTTAATGATAGGCATTGCTTTGTCCTTCCTGTGGTAGTATAAATATGGAAGAATATTAGTGATGGTAGTGTTTGATTGACTGATACAAGGTGTGTTCTCGGTTTTTGAAGTAGGGTCAGCTACTTAAGAAGAATAGTTCAAAGAAAAATCTTAAGCTTTGCTTCATTTTCTCCTCCTTGGAGGAGAACTTTCCCTAAATCCTGTGGGCTTTGGGATAATGGCTGGTATTCTGGAAGGCAGATAGTAGCAGTATTTCTTTAAAGAAATTCAAAGGAGTGCAGTTCTGTCTTTGAACCTGGTATGCTAGTCTCTTTGTCTTAGAGAAGTATGAAACACCACCTGTAAAAGAAAGTTTGCAGGCAACTGTTGTTGTAGATTGTAGCAACTTCAGGTAGAAAAGCTTTCTGGCTGCCCTTATGTAAACTACAAGAGAATGCAAGACTTGCAAGAAATACCTGGGATCTCATTTGATTGCTAGAAAAGGAAGGGTGACCCCTGGCTGTCAGATTTTTGCAAACAATGCACCACCAGAATTATAGATCAAAGGCAACTTGGCTTTTGTTACACTATCTGTCTGTAGCGATGATGAGGCAAAACTCATAGCTAACTGTGGATCTTTATTTTTTTTCTTTTAAAAAAATTACGAAAAATGAAGTGCAGTAAACAGATGAGGTAGGAGCACCATAATCCTACTTCAATATTGCAACTATATACTATATACTATATACTATACTATATATTATATACTATATACTATATACTATAATTGTATTATTGTATAACTGTATAAATGAATTTTGACTGCAAATTGTAAGGGGTTTTTTTGTTCTAATATTTACCTAGTTGCAATATTGAAGTAGGATTATGGTGCTCCTACCTCATCTGTTTACTGCACTTCATTTTTCATTTAAAAAAAAAAAAAAAGAGAGAGACCAGAAAGTGTCACAAAACTTTTAGAAAAGCAAGAGGTATATAGTTGGAATATGCTGAAGGTAAGAGAATGCCTTTGGATATCCTCACCTCTTCTCTGTGTAAGAATTTGGCTTTTGTTTTAATTAAAAGAATCTCTTCTGTCATTTACACAGGTAATCATACAATAAATAGCATATAAAGAAACAAAGTCAGTACCAACTGAAATCAAAAACAAAAAAATAGCCAGACTACAAAAAACAAAACAACAAAAACCTCCATGTACTCAAATAGTACAGTAAAAAACAGCTCCTTCCACATCAGTTTCTAAGGCACATAATACCTTCACATCTACTTCATAGTATTTTTTCATAAATAGTACTTTAAGTCCTGTAATAAGGTTTGTGATAGATCTTATTTACTACGTGTTCCATAAAATGAGTGTTGACTACATGATAGTCTAATCCAGAGGCATTCTACTAATACTCAGGAAGACTATCTACTATTGAAATAGTATTCTATCCGTGATGTGTTCGGTAACAGGGCTGCCTCGATTCAGACTATTTAGTTTATAGTTCTGTGGAATTAAAACAAATGACTCAGAGCTTATGGTAGTTTTCCATAGCGTGTATTGTGGCACAGGGAGGTGGTATACTAACGTGGAGCTGGAATTTCTTTTTTTATTGTTTCCTGGAGTTATCTGTATGGTTTGCAGCTTGTACTGAGATAATTTGATGACAATGAGTTACTGTTACTAAACCAAAATACCACCAGGGATATTTAGCTGCCCTACCTGAGTTAGAAGTTCTCCATACCTAAACAGCTGTCAGTCTTTTTCTGTTTTAGTTTAGAATTTTAAAAAGTAGTTAATCCTGCTGAGAAATTGATGAATTTTATCTAAACAAACCAAAAGAAATTTCTAAATCCTCTATGTAGTTTTATTTCAGAGAGGGAAGAAAATCAAAAACAGCCAAGAAACAGAAGGAAAAAAAAAAGCAAGCAAAATAAGGGACCAAAAGCTGGGAAGATTACAGTCTCTGAGGGCTAGAGGCATTACTTAAATCACAAGGGATTTGTGTATAACATTTTGTTAATACTTACTGAAGTTGGTTGTTTAAGTTGTATGTGCCTTTGAGAATGGATGCTTTCTGTATGTTCTAATGAGCAATATACTGTACCTTTGGCAAAGGGACTGAATTAGCTTTGGCTCTTTTGAACACGGAAAGGTAATATACTTTTACCATCTGAGTGTTCACATAAATTGTTACTAGAAACTGATCTGGCTTTGATCTAATGTTTTCACATTCTAACATACGATTTTGAAGTAAGATATAGCAGTGTAAGTTGTTCAAGTTGCATAATAGATGGCAACAAGTGGTCTAGAATGCATTTATTTTCAAAAGAGGGACAAAGACGTTCTTTGGAATAGATGACTTTGAGGATTTCAGAAATTTTGTTTTGCTTCCTGTAACACATGGATACATTTGACAAGTTACAGTTGCACGTATTCATATCGAAAGTAAGAAAATGCTTGGCTAAGATTATAGAGCAACATGCTTCTGAAGAATGTCAAACAAGCTAAAATGCAGCAACAGCTTTTGCTTTTGAATTTTTGTTCATCTTTTCCTCCCCCTCCAACCCCTTTTTTAGATGGCTCCTAGCTATGCTGGTGTCTACACTGTGTAGCATTGTCATCTGGTGGATTGTATGTGGCTCCCTTCTTCCCAGCCTGCTATTCTGTCTAGATGGTTTAAGAACATAGTAACCATCAGGACCCCCTGAGAGAGAGCCACTGTGTAAGTGTCCCATTCCATTTCTCTATAATAGCTCATGCTTTCTGTCTAGTATGTCTCACAAATGCATGTTTTCATGTCATGTTTCTTACTGGCTTTGTTGCAAGAGTAAATTTCACTGCTCTCGCTTTGTTGTGTTTTTATATATATTATTTGAAGTAACTGAGTGATTTTTATGGCTGGCTTGCAATACAAAAGGTGCAGAGCTTTTATAGTTAGGATAATTCATAATTTTGAAGACTTTCTTCTCTGCATGCTCCTGCAAATAAGTAAAACTATATTTGTAAAAAGGAAAAAAATGCTGATTTAAAATATGATCCTCTCCTTTGCATATTGCAGATGAAGATCTTAGCTCCACTTTTACTTTGAAATTCATGAACTTGCAAAGGTGCTCAATTTCCTAGAGGATGATTTTACTCACTTGAAATGCCAGGAGCTAGAATTTATTAGAAGTGGCAGTAGGTCATTATTTTGCTAAGGGATCATAGTATCGTGCCGTATGAGGCAGTAAAATGGAACTTCTTTTCACCTTATAACAGAAGAGGAGACAGGTTGCAGTATTAGGTCAAGGCTTACTTGTTTACCCAAGCAATCTGTTTTCTTCTTTTGTGCTTAATGATTTTTATAGCACATTATGAGACTAGTTTAATACCTTTTTTCTGTTACTTAGATTCAGGAGCTCAGTACATCATTAAAACACATTTATTCCTTGAGTATGGTTTTTACTCTTTTTTCTACTCAGCTTTTGTAAGTGGTTGCAGCCACTTTTCACTTAAAAGGTGAAACATTGTCATCAAACAGCAACTTTAATCTTTTGGCCAAACAGAACTTCAATAGCACACAGAACTTCCAGGAAACCCAAACAGCTTATTTCAGTTTGCTATGTGGCGCCCACGAATCTATTCTACCACCACCCCCAAAGCAAAATGGTTACTTTGGGTGAATGCTTGAAAATTCAGTGCTTTTAGAGAAAAAATAGGTCAGGAAAAGTGTCTTATACCATAGCACTAAGAAAAGGCATTCTGTCCTGTCGGAACTTCAAAGTTAGGAGTTACTATCCTTCTTACCTTTGACGCTGCAGCTGCACTTCTAAAAAGCATGGAAATAGTTCTGCTAAAGTAAATGAGCTAATAACTAAAAATGAGAATTGAGCGAGTTCTGTTCCCTTCCAGCTTCTTTTGTCTCTCAGCCCCTTGCTGGCAGGACAATACGAGAAGCTAGGAAACTAAAACGTCCTTGCCTCTGTACAGCACTGCTCAGCAACAACTAAAACATGGGTGTGTTATCAACATTGTTTTTCTCCTAAAGCCAAAACATAGCTTCATACCCGACACTATAAGGAAAAACAACTTCTGTTCCAGCTGAAACTAAGACAGCTGTAAACTATCTTCCTTTCTTTTAACATTTCTGGGTTCTATCTAAAAACTCTTTTGCTAAGGGGAAAGAGAAAAGACTATTTGACATTGATAAACGTGTCATTATGCCAGCAGTTGAGTTACTGGTGCTGCTGCCTCATATCCAGAATTGACAATCATATAGTGTTTTATGTCCAGGAAGAGAAAACACTTTAATTTTCCTTAAATCTAATCTAATATTCTCTCCATTATACAGCTAGCATCCTTTGTGTTTTTCGAGAGTAGATTATCAATCAGGTGATTCAGTCATCATTCTTGGCTAGTCTGGCAGTCCTGTAGGCTGTCTACCTGTAGACTGAAGACTATCATTCACTTGCTGATTATTGATGACTTACAAGAGTGGTAGATATCTCAGGCCAGTCTTCCTGAAAATCAAGAGGAGATGAGTGAGAAAGCAATACTGTTTTTGACAGTTTTGACATTTGACAGTGTAATGGTTTAACCCAGCAGGCAGCCCAGCACCAGTCAGCTGCTCACTCACTCACCTCCAGAAGAACTGGGGAAGAGAAGTGGAAAGGTAAAAAGTGTTCAAAACTCTCATCAGGAGGTCAAAGAAGACATGCTTCTCTGTAGCCTTTCTTCCCTTCATCCCTCCTTCGCATACTGTAATCAATTATATTTTAAAAAAGCTTTTTACTCAGATTGATTTCTCTCCAGGGTATATTGCCTGTCAGCATTTCAAATTTTCTGGTTTTTGGCTTGGGTTATGGGCTTGGGCTTTTGCACCATGTTATATGCCCCTGGCTTCTTCCTCCAATGTAAATGATAAAACAAACTTGTGAACTATTTAAAAGGTGGTGCTACTGACCCAACACTGTTCCACTTAAGCAGATTTTAATTTGTTTGAAGGCCAATGTATTAGCTTTAGGAAAAATAGTATGCAAACTAGTATGGTGCTAGGGGATGTGTTAGGTTCAGAATTAGCAAGTGATGCTTTCATTACAAATTAACTGGAAATGAAAAATTCATAGCATACGTATTTCAGTAGTGTGGCTATTAAAACATCTTGTAGCATATCTTCAGGAAATGTTCTGTTTTTTTTTATTTTTGAATCATATTTCACTGAGATGAAGAACATTTTGTACATCAGATACATTTTCTTCTGGTATTTCTGTAAGTTAGCTCTTGAGTTGTACAACATGACGTGCTATATTTTACATCAGCAGTTACCAATCAATAGGGTGGGTGTCTTGAGAATCTTACCCTTCTGTACTGTAGTTTGCGCCACATTTCATTTTCGTTGTAAAACGTATCTATGAAACCTGTTCTCAAGTGAGGTTGCCAGTCTAATCACATATTAAATCAAAATTCTGTACATTGAACCTACCACTGCTCTTAGGCTGACTGTTGGGCCTCAAGATAGCTGTGAGTGCTTAGTTGTAACACCATGTCAGACAAATGAGAACTTGTCTGTTTTCCTGAAGGTGCTCTAAGCCTTGACAGGCTTTGAGTTTTAGTCTGATTTAAACACATCTATCCGATCATTCAGCAAATGGTTTCTTAATAGGGATTTCAACTGGTCTTTACTCTTTGGCTAGCTGCTTGATGTTTTATATCACTTGGATGTAAAAATGACATAACTACTAAAGAACATGTGATGTTAAAGGCTCTACTGTGCTTAAAGTTGGCTCTGAGCTGTCCCATAGCACAGCTCCTTCTCTCCCTGTGCTTTGGTAAATACGGCAGCTTTAAGTGGAGGATGTCATGGTTGGCTTGATTTTAAAGTGAAATTTTGTCTGGTGCATATTGTTGTAATTCACAGTCCTATTTCAAATCTTTTCTCATTTATTCCCTTGTTTCAAACACATAAAATTATGTAGAAGTTAAGGACTTACCTATGATATGTCAAAAAGATGAATATTTAAGTGTTTGTGCAAGATGATTATCTTAACACTTCACAGCGTTTTAGTTTGTATTAGATGAGTATATAGGTTTAAAGTATATATACTGGCTTCCTTTCTGAACTCTTGGTGTCTGGAAAAAATGGACACCTAGAAAAGAGAGGTAATAATTACATCATGTTCCAGTAACTTTTGATTTCTTTTATATATACACTACTCCCTGCATTCCATACAGAGAGACATTGTATGCATATACTTAAGGAGAAAACATAACTTCTACATTTTTCTGTCTGCATAAACCAGCATGTGCCACAAATCAGTCGTGCTTTAAGTGATTAAAAGTTAGGGTGCTAAGCAAGCTTTGTACCTGTTCATTCACTCCTGGAAATCACTGGTGGTAGAGGTGAAAGACGTAATGCTGGCCGTTTTTCAACATTGGTGTCATTATCAAAGCTTAGTTCAAAGTGCAGTAGTTCAAGTTTGTTGATATTGTGTGACAACTGTGGCACTGAAAAGAAAATGGTAAGTTTTAGTATTAGAACTTATTAGAATTGCTTTATCAGAGCAATGGAAATTATAAAGTGAACTTCAAGATTTTGAAACTTTTCACCTTAGATGTGCAAGGAAAACAGATTTTTGGTAGAAGAATTTGTCTTACCTGCTGCTACATGGTACAATTTTTAAGGTATCTATGTTTTGTTTTCAGCCTCTCATACAACTAGTTCCTCTGACTTCAAATGTGTAGTACTTACAGCAGAATTTGCTTTGCATTTTAATAGTCCTTCTGTTGCAGTTTTCAGGTTTGAACTTTTGCAAATCAAGGTCCTTGATTTTGCAAGTCTGAAATATCAGAAGTGTCTTGTTCAAATAGAAATTTAAAATATGTGAGCTTTGTGGTTATGTAATTGTTTGCCAAACAACGTAGAAGTAGGTGGTAAATAAGGTTGCTGATGATTTTTACTGCTGTAAAATGGAGAAATATAGCACAGAATTGATCTTAGATGAAACTGTGTTCTCAAGTACATTTATGTATTCCAGCTCTAGTATCAAACCCATATAAAACAGTAAATCTATAGGGTTTTTTCTACGTATCTTTTCAGTAGTTGCTCTTGAAAGGTGAGTATGTTATGTGAGTGCAAAAATACTCAAATATATTTTCTCCCCTGAATGCCTGTCCACTTTTGCTTCAGAACTTATGTTTAATGTTCGTATCTAGGATTCTTAGAAAACAGGTTTTTTGGAGTATTAAACAACCAGATGGCATTTTACATTATTTAATGAAGGTTTTGAATGCCAATCTAATACAGTCTTCTAACAGAGATGGACTCAGTGAAGCCACTGAGAACTGAAATGCTAATAGCCACAGGGGAAAAAAAAGAATGTATCTCTAAGTTACACGTATCTCTAAAATAGTACATATTTTTATAGTTGCACAAATAGAATGACTAGAAAATAGACCAGTTAAATGCTGCACTAAATATAAACCTGTGGACTCCAGATATATGCGAGTTGTCACTTTTTTCTTTTTCCATAGGATCATAATTTTACTACAAGTACTTAGGAATACATAAAGTGTGGTTTCCCTACAAGCAAGTTGCATGGTGGCTAAGAATAGTTATTTGCATTTCACAGACCATAGTTCATTTGTCACTAGTGTTGATATAGTAAGCAACAATAGGAAAATATTGCCTGTTTAGGAAATAGTATATTGCTTTAGAGTCTTCAAGAGAAGCTGCGGAGCAAAACCAGCATTTAAAGCTGAACTTTGAGTATGGTGTGCTTATTACCTGTAAGAGCAGAATGACAGCGTATTCAATATTCTTTCCCAGTCTAATGTGTCTGAAGGGAATATTTCATGGTTAACTGCAAGAGATTGAGATTCTCCTCTCCACAAACTGAATTAATTGTTTGTTTTATTCTGAGTTCCTTCTATGTTCATCTTGAAATTACATTTGGTTTTGTCATGTACTTCAGATTTGCTCTTTATTTTTTTCTCTTGTTGCAGTAATGTGCAATAGAATATTTAGCTTTTTAGACCTCTAAAAATCTAAAAGAAAATTCCAAACTATTATTTAATCTCTTCTTTGAAAGTTAAAAAAATAGAAAAAAAATAAAAAAGAAACACCTCTACTCCTAATAAAACAGATTTACTTGCATTACCGTAATTATTACAAAAACATTATGAAGAAAAGACTGAGTCTCAGGTGGATCAGTTTGCTTTTCAGAATGATCTGTGAAAGGCCCACTGATACTTGTTAGCTCTGCTGAAAATGTAATATCCTCTTTTCAGTATTTTCCTAGAAACTTTCAGGTTATATAATCTCTTTTTTTTTTCCTACTCTTTTCAGAGTAATTCCGCAGTCCAGTGTTCAGAAAAATAAAACCTCTGAACCTAGCATTTCTGACAGTACAGACATTACTAAAAGAACTACCAGGTCTGCAGCAAGAAAAAAAAGTGTAAAAAGGTGAGAGTTACCCTCTTTAAAGATCCAGTAACTGTTCTGTAGACAAATACTTTGAGCTGGTGTATCCATTGCTGAGAGAGGCTTTTGCCACAGTTTGACTCCTTCGCCGAGCAATGAGAAATGAGACAAAAAAAAGATATGTTTTATGTTATGTACCAGAACCTTAAATCTTACGTGACTGGCTTATACTACTGAGTCTTTCAACTTTTAGAATTTTATACTCAATTTTCTAATGTGAGTAAGAATTACTGAAGGTGAGGGATTCTGGTATCAAAAAAAAATATTTTCATTACCAAACCTTGCATAGAGTAAGAGTCGGAAAAGTTGTTTGCAGCATTAAGAATTAGAATTAGCATGCTAATTCCACACTAAGAGGAATTTGTTGTGGACAACTTAAATGCAATAGGTAGGAAGAATCCAGCAGTGGGTAAGCAAAGTGTATAAAATATTATGTGTATGCTGACATGAGAGATTTTGTAATGAGAGTATCACTGGTAATCTGTACTGAACTTGTTCTGCAAAGCTTCAGGAAATTTTAAATTTAAATGTATATGTGCAAGTGTGAAAGTGTCTTTTGACCCAGAAGAATATGGCCACACTGCTAATATGTTTCTTCTGCACGTGTGTGTGTTCCTCTCCAAGACATTATCAAAGATGAGCCTGAGAATGTAACCTGATAGAATTCTCAAGTAATTTTCAGTGGCGACAAATGAGCAGAATCTGTCTTGGGCTTACAATGAACAACTTTTGAATGGATCTACCAGGTGATGAAGTTATTTTTTGTTGGGAAGAGAAAAAGGTGGCAAATAACAAAAAACCACAAACCTTAGCTATGTGGCTTGCTTCATAAATATTGCTGAAAATTCCAGGTTCTTGTGCAGTTCTTTTCACTACATAGGTTTTGTTTCCCCAACCTCATCCTTTTTCGAAGGTAGCAGAAGGTACAAAAAATGTACTATACTATGGGCAAAGGAAATAGTCTAATCGCAAGCTGCAGGAATATGCCAGTGAGAACTTTCAACAGCAGCTATATGAATTTTATGTATTATATTTTGATTCATACAACAACATATAAAGAAATACTTATTTTTTTGCTGAATTAATGTGTTTTCCTAAAAACCTTAAGTCTTTCTCAGGGTTTTCCTGAGGAACTCCATTCTGCATGGTTTTCACCATGTCTATTCTGCTCCAGACAGACTGATGGGATTCTGCCACCTGTTTTTATTCTTCATGCCTCTCCTATTGTAAGCTACTTGCAACTCTTCATAGCTGTATACATGCAGATGTGTAATTGAACAGTTTGTTCAGTTGTTCAGTTGTTCAGTTCTTGGAAAACATACCTTTAGTAGATGTTTGTGTCCTGTGAAATCAAACTACCTATCCATAGGAAGAAACAGCATCCCTAAAACAGAGTTCAAAGAAGATTTAAGTTATTTTGAAGTAAATGCTATAGGTGTGTTGACATTTATGACTCTGAGGGCCAAGGATCAGGTTTTAAATTATCTCAAACTTTGTAAAGCATGTCATACCTTAATGTCTTCTCTAAAACTTCTACCTCAAATATTTCATTTCATGTAATGTTTCTTCTAACTTTTGAAATTGAAGAATGTCAGTCAATTTCTGTTTAGATTGAATAATCAAACTTGTCCTAAATACTTACTGTCACAGTTCTGGAGTTCCTAATTATCTTTTTTTCTTAGAGGACTAATTAGGTACTGGTCCCTCCAAAGGCTGTTTCAGTAGGACTGTACAAATTTCATGGACATCCAATTTAGTGCCTTGCTATTAATCCTGTAGGTGCCCTTTCATTTTCCACGGAGCATTTCGCAAAATCCTACTCTTTTTTTTTTAAAAAAAAAAAAACTTGCTATCTTTTTTCATCTCTCATCATCTGAAATTTATTTAAATTTCTTGAAGTCTATGAAGTTTGGCTTACCTTGTATTATTGATTGACCTATTCCAGATAAATTGAATGCAGTGTAGAGAAGAATCATTACTGTTAAAAGATTGAGAGCATATCCTAACCAACATCCATCTTTGTCAAGGTCCCATTGACTTCTCTGAACTTCTGACATTAATGTGAACCTTTATTCTTTCTTCTTCTTGTCTGATGTGGATGCACCTTGTCTGTGGAAACACCTTGCACAAGTTTTATATGAAACTTATTTGTTGATGCTCTAGGTCATTTTATTCAATTTTTACTGTAGATGAATCACATTGGTGACCCATTCTAATGCAGCATAATCTGCAGAGCTGAATAATTAATTTATCGTTTCATCCTTCAGACTGTTGGACACTATCATATGTCCCCAGAATGACTGTTCAGCCAAAACAGCCATCTGCAGCTAAAATATTCAATTTTAGGGATTAAGATCAAAAGATCAAAAGGCATCTTAGAGAATTTCAATACACTGTTCATAATGTTCGTTGCATTTCCTTTGTGGAACATCTCTAGATCTCCAGAGCCTTCTTCTGTGGGTGTCATTGATCTAATCTTGTTTCTCCTGTTAGAATGTATTCCTGCTAAATTTGCCAGTTACTGAGAAGTTCATTTGCATTTGCATCTCAACAAGATGAATGCACCAGATCACTCTAAGAACAAATGCATCATTTTCCTCTCCTTCTTCCCTCTTCTCTTTCGTGCTATTCAGTCACTTTCAGTAGATGGAACAGTGTGCTCTCTTAGCTGGAAGGTGAGTGGGATGGAAGAGGAATCTCAAAATCTTAACCCTAAACATAAACCATTTTGTCCAGGCTTGATCCCAAAGTAGTTGAAGGACTGCAATAGCATCTTCCCTTGGCTGACGGCTAGACTTGCAAACCTGTGTTCGTTCCAGGACAGGAAGCCTGGGCATCCTGGCCAGCAGTGTGTTCCCCTTTCATATTGATACTTCAAAAACTTCCAAACCAAATGAAATACATTAAGTCACAAATGGAACAGTTTTCTGTGTATTATTACATTGTAGATTTAGGTTTATGTATGTAATTAGTAATTGATTAGAAGTGAAATCTTGAATGGTCAAGGAATTTGGTAGGTAGAGGTGCTTAAAGGAATTGAGGTCAAGTTATTACAGAAAAAAAGTAACACGAACAGGTGAAAATGTAGGGAAACCATTGTACAAATTCTTTTACTACTTTTAACCAGAGAGGTATATCACAAAACTAACAAAGAGGAGCATGCTTTTAGATCTTGTAAGCTTTTGCTTTACTGGGAATTGTAAAGGAGCCTTCTGCACCCTTGTTCAAACACTAAAAACTGCCTGCAGCATTTCAGAGATTATCTGTGAAATCTAAGTCCACCCTAAAAAAAAAATACGAATGTTTTCTTACTAATCTTTGCACTTTTCCTACAGTCTGATACTTCAGAGGGAGGGAAGGAAAAGGAATGCTTTACAGCAATTGTACTTAATGAAATTATGGTACTTTGAATCCTCTGTTGCTTTTCTGTATGAAGCTGAGCCTTTCTTCATATTGGCTGTGATCAGACCAGTCTGCACTTTCTTTGCAACCAATATTGCTATGTTCTTAAATGCAGTGACTTTTGTCCCATTTCTTTCTTTGAAATATAGTTTACTTGTTTTATTTTGCCAGTGATATTTGCTTCAAACTGTTTTCTGAGTACATATTTAACTTTTTTCCTCAAATATGTTTTATTTCAGCAGCCAGCCCATCACAAGGACTAGAACAGTATTGCGTTAGATTTCAAATCAGCAACCAGTGTTGAAAGAGGACATCCAGGAATGAAGGGGATATGACTCGAAGACACTTGATGCAATTCTAGGAAGATGTCTTTGGCTCCACTTAAACAGAAAAAACACCGTCATACTCCTAGAATAAAATCAACTGTCAACATGCTTAATAGACAGTTTCCTAACTGCTAACAATTCCTCAAACAAACCCAACAAACTCTGTGTAAATTCAGACTCAGGTGTAAATACTTGAGCCCTCTATTATAAAGAGGGCTTCCTAGTACATATGATGCATGTGTATCAATTGTGATGGCAATCACTTATAGCTGCTGACCACCAGAAATGAAAAGATGGTGGGAGTTTTTAAATATATTAATCTGTGTTGTTCATTCAGACCAGGCTCAAGTCTCCACTTGAGGCTGAAACTCAATCACAAAGGCTTTTTACTTACAGGATTGGTACTCTCCTGTATTAATTGGCTATTCTTTCTTATTTTGTATGACATTTTTTTATGAAGCTGCAGTGTTGAGAACACAAAGTAACTATTGTCCACCAAAGAGTGCTTTATTTTCAAAGATTGTGATTTTTTTTTAAAATTAAAAAACAAAAACAAAAAAACTAAAAGCAGTTAACTTGTTTTTAATAGTGATAGATTTTTAGTTGTTCACAACCACCGGCTCTTTTACCTAGTTGTAATTGCTTTAAATCTGGTGTGATTCTAAGAACGAGGAAGTACATTTAAAGCAGTACTGTCATATTGAAATGTCATTACTGTTTATTTTCATATCTTCAAGTCTTTTAGATGAAACTTTAGATTACCATACCTGAAAGGTAAGACTTCTTTCCAAGGTTTTATCGGTACATTTAATAACTAACTTATGAATGTTACTGGTTTTTTTGCTTGAAGACACTTAAGTGCAGCACATTTTAAAAAAAAAAAAAAAAAAAAAAAAAAGGGAAAAATAAGCTTATTGTACAACTGAAATTGAAGTAGAACTCAGAGGCAGGTATAGTAGTTCACATCTAATCATAATGCTTAAAAACCTACAACTTACCTCTCTTTTAAAAGCAGCGTAATTTTTAGAGCAACGTGAGACAAAATTTTCATCCACTACAAGACTATCTTCAAACACTGGCAATGTTTTTTCTCTACTACATTCACATTATAAAATCTGTCTCAAAGACTTGCTTTGCAGTGGTGCATCCTTGTCTGCCACCTGGATGTTTATAGCTGCATTTCCCTCAAATGAGGACTGTTACCACATAGCCTTAGAGAGAATTCAGTTCTCTCATCATTTGGTAACGCTTACATTGGAAAGGAGTAGAAAACAAGATCTGGAATGTTAGCAACAGAGTAACTTAAGGTTTTTAAAAGGCATAGGTAGAATTTGCAAGGGGAGAATTTTCCTTCTGTGAATGTAAACGGAGAGGTACGGTGACTGGTTCCAGTCTACATCCTTTTCAAGTAAAAGGAAGTCTTCTGTTATGCTGGTGGTTTCTCCATGCCACCATGAATAACCACGCGTTGGTTTGAATACATTTTTGTGAGAAGAGCATCCTGAGTTGGAGAGGTGAGATGTAAAATGTGTGTAAGCTTGCAGGTAGCACCTGCGAGCTTTGGATGCTCCAGATGTGCAAATACGAATACAAAGAAAATAGGAAGGGTTTGTGTGGTACAAAATAAGGAGCACTAAAGCCTAAATATTCTTGGTTTTTCACTTAATCATTGTCACCTCCACTTTCTTCTTGGTGAAAAGCACCTAAAAGAACAGGACAGAATTCACCCTGATGGAGTGGCTATTTTGGGGGTTTTGGTTTGTTTGTTGTTGGTTTTTGTTTTTTTTTTTTCCTTTGTGAGCCCCTTGCCCAAAAGGGGAAGTACAGTTAACCGCAATATCAGGTGTGTTGTGCAAATATGAATCTGTTTATTTTTTGAAGAAAATTCTCATCATGAAAATTCATCATGAAAATTTTAGCAGTAAACTTACTTGCAAGTCTTAAGAGGCAGAAGGGAAGGGATGAAACTAGTGAGGTGAAAAGGTGAGAGTAAAACCAAGGAAGATTTAGTAATATTTATTGTGTTTGGCTTTGCCCTTCTCTCAGCTGAACTTGTTCTTAATCTAAACTTATCAACCTAATTTCACAACCCTTCAAAATTCCAAATTGGAATTTCCCTTTTTTGAAATAACCAGCAAAGCCATTAGCACGTTCAGGTTCATCAGAAGTAAATTTGCATAAAATACATGCACAAGCACACATCACACAGCAACTCTAGCTAAACCAAAACTGCATGTTTGGCGTGAATGTGTTTCAGGCTACCCCATCCAGCACTGAGTGTCTTGGTGAGAAACACAGAAGTGTCAAACATTTTACTTAAGAGCTCTCCAAGCAGCCTTATATGGTAAATTAACCATTACCTCGTTGTGTCTCATCTAATTGTATTGCTTATTTTGTCCTTCTGAGTTTTTAGTACTTTGTCTTGTATTTTTATTATACCATACCAAAGCTGTCTTAAGTACAATTATGAAGATCAGGCATGGGTGAGGAAGTCCTTGGTTTCCAAATCTGTTTTGAATTGTGAAGTATTATGTGCCAAAATGGAGTGTGCATGTCACAACAGTGCAGTGGAGCAGCTGAAGGAAGTTATTTCTGCTGTCACCAACTGGGAGTTTTGGTTAAATGTAGAAATTCCTTCCACTCTTTCAAATACATGAGGGAGAGATGGATCCTCATTCAACAGTATGCAACATTCTCAAAAGCTGTAATATCTGAGGCCAAATGGGTAGCTTCCATTACAGCATCAGTATCTTGACACAGAAGTTAAATCAGACCATGTCCTTTCGCCCCAGGAGAAAAGAGGAAGTGCTGCTGTTTAAAATACGTATCTGTACTTGTAGAAACTCATGCGTTAAAATGGGGAAAACATAAGAAAAATTATAAGTGATAGTCACCAGTTCGTTGCACTGCAGTTTTTGTATTAATGGTTCGCAGACTGTTTGTCTTGTGTAAACTCATGTACAGACTATCAAGACCTAGAAGTCCTTGACTAATCAGTACTGTTCATCCTGATTATTTTTAAATTGTATATTTCTAATCATATTTTTTTAACTTGGATTGACAGAAAGGGAGTTTATTTTGCTGGAGGTATTTTTAAGATAAAGCTTCATATTATCTTGTAATATCAAGTAGTTCAATATGCATTTGTGTCTCATTTGAAAATAGTGCATATTGTATTTGGTTTTATACAAAATATTGAATAGTGAGAATTGTAAACACGACTTATGTAAAATTAAAAATAATAATCAGAAGTTTGTTTTTTTCACTTTTATTTCCAACATTCTAAAGGAACTCAGAATAAGACCATGTTTGTACAGTTCTGATGGTTTTGTGCTCTTAGAAATAATGCAAGAATCTCACCTTCCTGAGAAACTTTAATTAAAGCACAAATCTTTCACACATTTTTTTCTGATCTCAAAAACAACTTTTGGCTGTGCATTTCAGGAGACTTACTTAAGAAAATAATGGTAATTGTATTGTTGGGATACTCTTGCCCAGTGGCAAAGAAAACGTGGTTAAACCAGAGCAACTGGATTCTAAGTTAATTTACCTTCTTCCTCTACTATTGTGTAGCACTCAGTTTTTGGAAATCAGTATTATGTGAAATGTCGTATTTCTTGATACTAGTCATGAAAGCAAAGATTTCTAGAAGTGAAATTTTTAGAAACATTTATTTTTGCCTACGTGCTGGGAGTCTATTTTAGTCCATGAAGAATAAAATAATAATAAATAAATAAATAAAAGAAGAAACTAAAAAAAAGAGGGAGAAAAATACTGCTTGCTTCAGCAAGTGAAGTTCATATTTGCTTGGAAAGTCTTTGTGTTCATCTGTCATAAGGTGGCCCTTTCTAAACTTGTGTGAATGCTTAAGCTGCTTTTTCCTGACAGACTGATTGCCTGCTGAAGAGTGAACAGCCGAACAATGTCTGTGTTTGTATCTGATCACCACGGCTCGGCCCTGTCAGTAGAGATTTAAGCAGTACCGGCACGGGACAGGGCAGGGCAGAGGACCAAAAAACACTACAGAGAGCAGTGGAACAGTGGCCCAGGCTAAAATTTTTACACTAAGCTGTTGTGCACTGCAAGAATAATCTGTTTACAGTATTTCTAAAGCTTATTTAACTTTGATCGGGCTCTCCTTAGCCTCCTTTGCATTACAGGTTCTACACAGTCCAGGTAGGAGCAGATAATGGACACTGTAGCAAAACTGATGTGTCTGTAGAAAAACTCAAGGCTGGGCTTACAGAGACACTGCATGTTTTAAAATCAAATAGCTAAATAGAGTCTGATGTGTTTATTCATTTTGCGCTTTTTTTTTTTTTTGTGTTGGGGACAATTGGGAAGGGAATCTACAAATTCTGTTCCTTGAACAACTGCTTTCATGGTCATTGTCTTCCCCTTTGAGCTCCTTCCTGACACACAAGGCTACTAACCATCACCATCTGGCAAAGGCTGCACTGCCTAGACAGCCTGAGCAGCAGCTGCGTTCTGTCGCTGACCCAGGCGTTTGCCCTGCTGCATGTCGACAGGCACAGCACTTCTGTCTCTCTGCCACTGCCAAGTCCCAGCTCTTCCAGATACCTCAGCTGCTGTGCACTGGTTATGCCATCAACACCGTAAAGAGGTCAATCCTAAACTTGTGCCAACGGGACAGAGGGAGCAGACAGAAGGCTACTCCTGGCAGTGGCTATTGTTAATGCAAGAAAACCCAAAATGATTGCTGCTCATAGCAGGAAGATTGACACAAAGTTTAAAATAACAGGGACAAAAGGGATAAAAAGGCAAAACAAAATAAGATGTAGCTATAAGCCTCAGTTGGCAGCAGTGATAAATGGGAACAAATTAGAGGGGGAAGAGGGAGACAGAGGGGAGGCAGGACGAGGGAAACAGCACTAGGAAGGGTGGTTGAGGAGGGGGGGCAGAGTCAGACTCCATTCTGTAAACAAGAGGGGCACTGAAACAATGAGTGCCCAAAACAGAAGGAACTGGAAGGACAGAAGTGTGGGGAATGGGGGAATTTCATCATATTGGAAAACTTTGATAGTGATTCAATGGAAACAGGAGAAGCTATTTCCATGTCTCCAGCAGATCCTCTTGTTCCAGTTAAGCTGGAGAAAGAAGCTACAGATTTCCATTGGATACTGGTGCCACTTATCTGGCAGTTAACAGTTGTAAAGGACCCTTAAGTAAGATAGTTGCACCTGTAATTGGGATAACAGGAAAGAAAACCCTTATGGCCATTCTTAAGACTGATGGAACACACAATTCAAGGAAGTAAATTGACACATGAACTGCTGTGTATGCCAGACTGCCCCATTCTCTTACTAGGACGAGGCCTATTATGTAAACTGAACACTCAAATAACTTTCTCTGAACATTCATAATGGCTCCACGCCCCCAGAGAGATGACATGGAAGGCTCAAATGTGCTTGCTGACAGAGTTGGAAGGCAATGGGAGAAGACATCCGAGATGTGGAGATGAATACAGTAATTCATTCAGTGTGGGCTTCAGAGAAGCCTGATAGGGCAAAGAGTGTGAGTCCTGTTAAAAAAGAGCTTGAGCCAGGAGCCTGTCTGTGAGAAAAATGCAGCATGCTATGGAGTTGGAAGTGCATCATGGATTGGAGCCTTTAATCATTGCTTTCCTAGAATATGGACTACTGAGGGAATACCAGTCTAAATTTGCATATTTCTAGTGAAAAAGCCTCATTCCCATGAGTTTAGACTGGTTCAGGATCTGATGGCAATAAATCAGATACCTGCAGATGTACATTCCACAGTACCAAAGCCATACACATTGTTAGCCTTGAAAGTTAGTACTTGAAACAAACGTTTATTTTACAGTTCTGGGCCTAAAATATGTGTTCTTTTGTACCCCAGTGGAGGAAATATCTTTGCATTTGAATGGATTCAGAAAGCCCTACCACCAGCAGTGTGTTGTGCTATACTCCCACAAGGAATCAAGAAGAGCCCCACTCTGTCTGGTAACATACTAGGAAAGGGAGGAGGGCAGGGGACAGCAGCAATGACAATGTAACCCTATTGCAGCACCTCAGAGCTAACAGCAAGGAGGATTGCTTGGAGGCAACTGCCATCTCATTGAATTACCTAGGACTGGCAGGACATACAGGCTCCAGAAAACACAAGACGTGGATTGCACATTGGTTCAATAACTGGGTTTGAAATATCAAAAGGACAGAGAATTGGGGGTGAAACAAAAAGAAGCAATGTGCTGAACTGCTGTACCAGAATCAAAGAAACAACAGAGGGGGCTCCTAGAAATGGCAGGGTTTTGTCATCTCTGGACTGTGAAGTTTGGTCTGACAGCCGAACCCTTACACGATGCCATCAAGAGACAAGAAGAATTATTGGAATGGAGACCTGAATGTCAGAAGAATTTTGATGACATAAAAAGGGAACTGACGAGGGCCTCTGCCCTAGGCTTACTGAATACGACTAAGCCTTTCCAAATGTACGTGCACAAAAGGCAGACAGGGCTTTAGGAGTAATGACTCAAATGCTTGTGAATTCGAAAAGGCCAGCAGCCTATTTTTCAAAACAACTTCATGAGGTAAAGCAAAGGCTGGTCCATTCACCTTCGAGCTGCAGCAGCTACTGCTCTGCTGGCACACGAAGCACAAAAGCTTACTTTGGGACAATCTACACTAGTATTGGTGCCTCATGGAGTACCAGCCTTTTTAAATGGGAAAGTAAATGGGAAAGAGCACCAATGGATTTCTCCTAGTTGGTCAGCAAAACATCAGGCCATCCTAATGGTCGTCAGATTATCTCCATGTAATGAAAAGCAGTTTCTTGTGGAATTCAAAATCTCATGCTATAACAAATTGTATGTAATTATATGAGTCTTTTGGGCAGTACTACTTTGCAGGCAATCTGTTTGGAGCATACAGAAAAATGTCAGCAGTATTTCTAGAGTGACTATACTTAATTGCATGAAGCCTTACCACAGAGATAAAAGATACTTCTAAACACTCTAAGAGTTCACTCCAAAGCAAAACAGATTTTTTCTCCAAGTCTCATCCACTAGTTGCTCTCAAAGGAAATTATTAGGAAGTGATATAAAACAAAGTGATGCAGAGAACTGGAACTAAAAGGTCTGTATCCCTCCAGCTTTCCCAGAAAACCGGAAAAATGAGGTCAGGTTGAGCAGGTATTTAGACATCCCTTTGGAGGCAGCAGCTATTTCCAGAATATCCACTATGGTCATCATCTCATTTCTTTCCGTCATCAGTTCTGGTACTACTTGCTTGTTTTTCTCAGATCCCCAGGAAAAGCTTTCAGTGTTCTTTTACCAGAGAAAAACTTAAGGTATTTGGCTCAAGTTAGGAAATATGAAAACTGCAAAGAAAGGACAATCCCATCTCACCCTAACTGACGAAGTATTTGGTAAGGCAAGAAATGTTGGTGCATCAGAGGAGGGTCAGGTTGGGGATTAAGAAAAGGTTCTTCACCAGAGGGTGATCAGTCCCCCAGACAGGCTGCCCAGGGCAGTGGTCATGGCATTAAGCCTGCTGGAGTTCAAGAAGCCTTTGGACAGTGCTCTCAGACATAGGGTTTGGATTTTGGGTGGCCCTGTACGATCCCTGTGGGTTCCTTCCAACTTTGGATATTTATTACTTTACTTTGTAGTTTCTTCTGCTAAAAACGAAAAGCTTCTTTAACAGTTTGGCTCAGTTTTCAGCTCAAAATTATTTTATTTCACCTTCACCATCTTGAAAGTGGTTGCAAATTGCCGTTTCTTACGGAACAAAGACTTGTTAAAGTCGCCTATCAAAAGCACCTATGTGGGCTATCTTAAGATCATTTCTGTTTTGAGAGATGTTTTGAGTGCATATGATCTGCTCTTTAAGTTCTCTTTTTTTCAAACTACAGCCAAATAGAGGCTTCAACCTCCTACTCTGACTTGTGAAAATAATACCTCAAACCCAAACCAATAAGCACTTTTGTTTATTTGCCAGCCTCTCAAGAACTGCCACTTGCAAGTGTTCAACCAGAGAAAAAGAAAGAAGCTTTCAAACGGAGTCCTGATTGCAGACCATGTTTTACAGTTTCACCAAGCTGTCATGGCAAACTTGACATAATCTCTATACATACATTTTTGAGCACTGTACTCTTGAAATTCATCTGAAGCCTTGCAGTTGAGCACTGCAAGCCTTCACAGAGTTTTTACAACTTGAGACAGACACTGGACCCTATGACAGAGAATCCCAGTCCACTGTCATCTCCAGAACTCACTTCTATTGACAGGTTCAATCATTTCACACCAAAAAAAAAAAACCACCACCCAAACCAGTTTTTTCTGTAGACTCAGATTTTTTCCACACCAGCATAGAACTGGCTTCTTTACAGCTACACCAAAGCTACGTTGATAACACCATTCATGATAGCTCCTTCAAGCTAACGCAGGAAAATCCTCAGGATCATCAGGATTTGGAGCAACAATTTGCACCTATAAAGTGAGAAAGGAAGCTTTATAAAAATGAATAGACTTCAAAGCATCTGACAGCTATATACAGAAATGTATTTACCCTGAAAAAAAAATCATTATTTTATTAAAATTAAATGCTTTATAGCCATCTATCACAGAAATACTCTTATCTCAGAAATTATTACTATAATTGATACAATATGAACATGTTTATAATGCTGTTTTGCTGGCTGAATAGGACCAGAAAAATCATACATCTCACAGTACTTAGGTGGGATGGGAAAAAAAAGTAAAACAATCATCTCATCCATAACTTTTTTTTAGAAGCAGCATTATTAGATAGCCTTTTTTTTTTTTTT
>WBMW01003766.1:157961-185085 GCA_013396635.1 Penelope pileata
AAGAAACACATTCTAAGGCTACTGAACATATCCGATTGTAGTTCTAAACTCTATGCTTTAAGAACATTTTTCATTCAGATGAAGTAAACACATCCAATCATTTCTGTATTATTCTATAAGCTCTCTACTTTAATTATTTCACTCATAATAAGCACTAAACTAAATGGACCTTTGGTGATTCTGAAGAATAAAGGTTTAATTTTTAGGTGGGCAAATGCATTCAGTTATGGTTGTTTCGTTTTATTTTTTATTTTTTTGAAGAAAAAGTCAGTAGACGTTTCTTAAATAGACTAAGAAAATGATTAAATTTGGGCTAAATATAAAATGTTATGAGTATATTTGTTCACTTGAAGTGGTACCAAGCAACAAGTGGTGATTTTCTACCCCCACTGACATACTGGGATGCCCGCAATTTAGTGAGAGACTAAAGCGCTGTCAGTTTTAAAAACAAAGTCTGGAATGTCAGTATCAGCTCATCTGATGGAGTAGGTGTATTGATGTACAGTGCTGGCTAAAAATCCACAGATCATGGAAGCATGCAAAATCCGTCTTCTAACTTACTATATCAGACATTTCCACAGTACTTGAGCCATAAAGAACTTAACTCTGATGAATCCTTTCTATAATAAAGTCATGACCACATCTAACACTTTTTCCAAAGACAACGTCTCGGTCCAATGAAGTACGAAGAAATTGTAGTAGGCCCACTCCTAGCATAGGATAGTGGATGCCTCCAGTCTAATTATGCTATCACATTCACTGTGCAACATCATGACAACTGCTCGTGTTTAAAATCTTGTACTCCACAAACTACAGAATTTAAAATGCTATCTGAAACTCCACTTTTTGCATGTAGGTTCATTTATTTTTGTGACAGCTAAAAGTGGGTAGTGCCAAGCAGTGCATTAGTTTAGTTAAGCTTCAGTTAAATCAGTGTATTAGCACAGAGTTTTCATTCCAGATGTAAGATATTTCAATCATTGTAACAGGCTGCCCAGGGAAGGGAAGCAGTGGGGATACCACCCTTGGAGGAACATAAGAGACATGCAGACATGGCACTACAGGACACAGCTCAGTGACGGGACTCAGTAGGTCAGACTGATGACTGGACTTGATGATCTCAAAAGTCCTTTCCAGCCTAGATGATTCTGTGATTCTAGCATTGTGTATTCATCTGTAGGATGCCAGATTTACTGACCTCATGATCAGTAATCAAAATACTATTACTGTACAGCACTGAAATTTCTTGCGATAGAAATCTTCAGTCACATTAATTACATCCTATTTTATATGAAAACTCATTGCAGAAACAAATCTTCACTGCATCACTTGCTCTAGTTAACATTACAGCAACTAGTAATCCAGCCTGTGGAAATTTATGTGTTAGAGTTCCTGAGCCAGAACAGATATTTTATTTTAAGCAACTTAATACG
Organism: Penelope pileata; assembly: GCA_013396635.1. NCBI lineage: Eukaryota > Metazoa > Chordata > Aves > Galliformes > Cracidae > Penelope > Penelope pileata. Next base: position 159,395 of record WBMW01003766.1, read on the forward strand.
TGTCAGGAACTCAAAATAAACCAGGCCAGCATACTATGAGGTGCGTAATAGAATCAAGTCTGCCACTACAGAAGTCAGTAATCCCTCCAAAAATAGAAGGGGAAGAGAGAAAGGACAGCCACCACCAAAAAAAGTTTCCCAAGCAAATGAAAACCATAAAAGACATTACCGTTACTTCTGGTTGGGGTCTCATCTCCTCAACTCGTCTGCCATAGCCACGACCTCGTTCTCCTCTTGATCCACGGCCAGGGCGAGAAAGACTCCCAAAATTGATATCTAGCTGAGATGTTATATCATTCACTGCTCTTCGAAAGACATGAGAATCGTCTTCAAGCTCTCCCTTTTGCATCTAAAAAGGACACATAGTTAAAGCTTGTAGTTTCACACACAGCCTTCTCCCCTCCCTGATACACATGCATACACACACATTACAAACTAAGCAGCAGACAAATCAAGATGACATCTGGAATAGAAGACAGGCCTTAACTTGCACAGAGTTTGAACAAAAGCAAGACAACTGCAGCTTCCCAGATGCCTAGCAATAGCTTTGTTCACCCAGAGAGTCCTGGGAACAAAATCTTCCATACCAGCTCCATAATACTAAAGAAGTTTTCAGAAATACAATCTATATGGTTTTCCTAAGGAACTAGAGAATCAGGCCTAAGGTTCCTACAATTACCTTCAAGTAATGCATAAAAGGCCATAAGAAACAACAGCATTTGGCTGCTGATGGTCTATTAGTTTATCTGTCTGTAGCTATGAGATTACTGTTTTAAATCTCCATGTTCCTAGTAGCTAGTGGATTTATAACTGCTTCCCGTCATAATTTTAACGCGCACTGAAGTTAACATATCTGCAAACTCATCCTGTATTGTGACGAATCACTTATTCTATTCAATGTCTAAAGCAAGGATTTGACTCGTCCTTGTTATGGACTTTCTGTACTTCTACATTTATTTTCACAAGGTTACTTGATAACACCAGCAAAGAAAGTTTAGGAGCAAGAACAACAGCAACTTCAATGCACTCCTCATACACTGGCATACTCTCCAGACTTGTGAAAGCTCTTCTATCCAATGCATCCCCCAACCCCAAAGAAGGGGAGAATAACGGCATCTGTGACTATCACAAGCCGTGCTAAAAAGGATGCAGGCAACTTCTGTATTAGTGTCTGTCCCTGGAAGTGCTCAGAGACCTACAGTGATTATGACTTATCAAGAAGTTTAAGTTTCAATGTTAACATTATGACTAGATAAAAAGTAAAAGTTTATAATGCATACATGCACACAGATCTTAATCAAGGATCAAAATTTCATTGTGCCAGGCTACAGGCACTTACTTCTGTGACCCTCAAAATCTAATATCTAAAAAAGCAGGAATCTCTAAGTGAATCCTCTCCCTTCTCCCCAGCGCTTTCTAATCACATCAATAAACTGACATTTCAAGAAGAATTTACAATCCCAGTAACATCATGGAATGAAAGTTTGGGAAAAGTGGGGGGAACAGCAAATTACTACGGAACAAGCTCACCAGAGTTACTTCTAAGAAGCAGGACCCCAAAACTTGGAAAAAAGTTTTATATTCCAAGTGCACAATGAAAACTGGGATCCACAGATGAGAAAAAGGACACTTAGCATCCAGATTAACAGACACCAGAGTTTAAAATATACAAGCAAATATATGCTGACAATCAAGCTAAACATAATTCAAAGGCAGGATAAGTGTTTAGTAAACCTACCAGAAATCTACACAGGTGGCGGCAATAAGGACACGGGTTTTATATCAGACTAGACTAACTGTGAGGTAGAATTACTTGATATATTACGTATTTGCATACAAAATATACAGATATTTTTACCTGAGAGAAAAAGGACCAAGATAGTAAGCACAAGACAAGTTCTGAGACACACACAATCACAGCAACAAAGCTTGGATACTGATTTGTGTTCAGATTACACTAAAACTAGGAGAAAGAGTACAGACAGTTTCCTAACCCTGAGCATAAAGTAGAGTTTACAGAATTCCTGAGGCAATGCTTACATCATCACTATATTTTGACTTGTGAATCACCACTGCTTTGGAAGGAACAGTGGATTCTGGCTTCCGGATGTTGAATTCAGGCTTTGGTCGATTCTGTTGCTGCAGATTTTTCCACTCATCTAACGTCATTTCTTGAACTACTTCTTCCACTGGCTCTCCTTCAGCAACTCTAAAGGTTTATAGTTGTAAAGTAAAAACCATTAGCTTGCAACATGCCAGGATGCACAACACCAATCTCTAAACTAAGTTTAGTAAACAGAATATTTGGGATATATCTCACCAAATTACTATCCTCGATTTCACTTACAACCCACAGTAACTTGAGATAACTAATTTTTTATTAATGTAACTTGTAAAGTACATCTATGGCCTGTTTGAAATTAAGTCTTATGAATAAACACTGTCTCCAAACTGCCGTATTAAGTTCTGGTATTTATCCAGCCTTACTGTAAGTTCAAGCTTTCAGATTCTAGACAAAAATCAGTCCGTCTCTTGATCTGTTGTATTCTCAACTCTACTGTCTCATCAGTGGATCTACTTCTAGCAAATAGAGCCTCACTAAAAAAGATACAGTTCTCAAGCAGTTCACAAAACCACAGCTGTATGGTTTTATTGACTTACACTGCAGGGTGGCAATGAGATGAATTTGTGTTTCAGTGCAGCTTTCAGACATCTAAAAAGAGTGGATGACACTATGGGATCTTTTAGGTAATTATTAACGTTTTGTAATATTCACACAATTTTCTTTCACTTCTTTTGTCAGATGTAGTAGCTTGCAAGGGGCAGTATTATTATCTGCCTAGAACAGACAGATTAATCCTAGCGCAGTTTGAATTCTTCACATAAGGCACAATAATGCTGGTAAATTCAAGAAAAACATAAGAAGCACATCAATATGCTTCATGTATTTTTGAACTTGAAAGACAGAAGTCCAACTGTAATCATAAGAAAGGTATCTAAGACTAAAAACCCATTTCAACACATCATCTTACTACTCTTCTGCCATTTTTCTGGTGCTGACCAAAACTGTCTTGGCTCAGAACCAGGTGCTATTACACTACACTCCAAGTGCAGCTTTTAAGGGTATTAGCTGAAAGCTATTTCCTCCTAAACAGAGTCAGATGCAGGAAGCACAACTCACTTAATCATAGTTGTTAAAATAACAAAATACCATGAACTACAGGAAAACCTGCATTGCACCTGTTGACTTCCAGATACTTGTTTCTTCCTTCTCCCACCCAAAACCAGTACGCATTGCAAGAGGGGTTGAAGTTGGTTAAGTATTTTCCTAATGCTGATTCTTCCAGAAAACCTTTTCAACAGGTCCCTTCTTGTAACAGAAATAAAGATTTGTTTCCCTTCACTGGATCCTAGGCTCCATGTCTTTCCTATCAAGTGTGAAAAGTGCTGATTACCAAGAGCAGATTTTTCTAAGATAAAAATGCAAGCTGGAAATTTGCTTCATCACGGATAGATGCATAATCAAGTGACAACAAACTGTGCATTTCACCTCTGTAGTTGTACAAACATCCCAGAAGAACACACACTCCTTGTGAGTGTTCTGTATATCTAGAATTAGCCAAAAGAAAGTTTGTTCCCTCCTCCTAAGTGACCTTGCAGCAAACCATTTTATTACTTGCCAGCCAATTTTATTTTACTGAAGCAAGCAGCATGAGGTAGAAGCGCAACACTGAACTGAACAGCAAGACAGTCTTAATTCTGATTCTATGATGAACAGTTTAAAATGCACTTTGTAAAATAAAGTATATGAAAATACACAAGTCCTGTAACACATGCCTTAATTCCCTGCTATTTAGAAAATTCCAGCTGTACAAGCCAGAAATTAAAGGTAAAAAGACTGATATGCAGTTTGTAATTCTCTGCTGACTGAGACCATCTGACACCATTGTTAGAACAATTGTTGAAAAATTAACTCATTAAATAATATAAATGAAAAGGACACTGGTGAAAGATGCAGCTATTTCTGGAAAAAGGGTGACTTTTGCATGTGCAAAAACACTGCTTTAAGAACCAGTAGTACCCTGAACACTTCAATTTGTTGTCCTCAATAGTAAGAAGCCAGGTAACTTTTGGTTAATTATCTGAAACTCCAGTTCTGAGAATAAGTGCTTGAAAAGCAAGACAACTTGCAAGCACCCAGAGGAAGGAGAAAAAACAGAAAGAAAGCTAGTATGAACGGGTTCTATTAAATCATTCCTAAGACATTATGTCAAGACAGAATCAGTGAACTGCGTCTCTGAACATCAGGAAGTGTTTTGTCCTCTCCTCCCTTTTCCATTGTGTTAGAGCCCTTGATGAAATCTGTAGAAAAATGAAAAGCAGCTGCAATAAGCACTTGAGAAGTAGCTATCAATCTATCAATCTGCAAAAAACAAAAACAAAAACATATGCATTTGAGCAGAGCTTTGAGGCCAGCTCCGTACTATCATTTGCACTGTAAGAAGTAACGCATTTACCATACTTCCTAGTGCAACAAGTTAAGACAGAAAGGGGCAATAACAGTGCATATGGTCAAGAACACCGCAGGCCTGACTGAGCATTACAAGATCTTAAAGAGACTCCTAAAGAAACAGAGTAAGTGATGTGAAAACAAAAACCACAGCCACCAGGAATTCCAAATGATAAGTAAAAATATTTTCAGGCAAAAGTGTTAGCTGCCCAAACAAACACTGGCAAGACAGAAGCTCTGAAATAGGGACCCCTCTACTGCCCAGTCTGTTCAAGACTACTGCAGGTAACCCAGTCAAACTGAACCTTCAACCAACAGCATTTGTCCCTTCCCCACCAGCACAATACTACAAGGACATACAACCTTTGTCTGAAACAGATGTCACTGCTGGTAGGGTAGAATGAGGTCAGAAGTGAGTACCTTCCATGTGGGAACTTCTAGAGAGTCCATAAAAGAACAGTAAGACATATGAAGTCTAAAATACATCATCTACAGGAAAGTCCGTAAATAAGGGCTGAGGAAAAAACTTATATAATGTTAAAAAGGAATAAGATTTTGCATATCCATGATGATCAAGACAAGACACTTCGGAGATGAAAGAGTATTTTAAAGAAGAGTATTTTAGTTTCCAAGCATTAGAAAGACCATTAAGAGACAACAAAGTCTATCAAAAGAGGACAGAGATCAACTAGACAGGTACAAGTGGCACAGGCATAGCTGGTCATGCCTTGAGTCAGCAAGATCCCTTTCAAATTGTGGTCATAATTCAAGAAACTACGCAGCAACCTAAACTCTTAAAAGGCAATCACAAGTATCACTTCAACAAGTACACATTTAACAAAAACCATCACCTGCTTGTTCCAAAGATAACACTGGAAGATTTTATGCTGCTAATTTTTAGTTTCTCATCTTCAAGTACTTACTCGAAAGGATAGTTTCAACAGTTAGGTTATTAGCAGTAGAAATTTGCTTTAGGATGCTGAGACTCCCAAGGGGAAGTACTTCCCATTACAAAGGAACAGAAGGAACCTGAACATCACTTTTTGGATAGAGACTCATCTGTAGCAAGTTATTTTGGCCACCCAGTCTGCATGGAAGTATACCCTGTGCATTACCTTTCACCTTCTAACTTTACTCATTTCACTAACTGCTTGATGTGCATTTTCATTAATCAAGTTGATAAGCTCCTTAGCTCCCCAATGATCACACTTGCTAAACACTACCAGCTACCTAAGCATGGCCTCTAGACACGCACAAACTGAATTCACAAGGCAAGTGCACACCAAAACACTCAACCAGGAGGTCTTAGTTATGACTCTTCCTGCTACAGTGTTTCAATGGATGACTATCATCCTCTAACCCATACATTGTTTACTGTGCATGTCTTTCTTGCAGGAACTGTTCCACATGAACAAATTAATATGCAGAAGAAATAAGGATTGAAAAGAATGGAATTCAGCTCAGCTGTCTGGCTAATTATTTTCAAATAATTAAAGATACTGATAGTGCGGCCTTTCTGGATCAATTTTTCAGCTGCACAAAGCAGATTTTTTCAGCTTTTATCAAGAAATCAGTGGCATGAATATCCCATTGAACATAACTTACAGGGGCATTACCACCAGTTACAACTAATTTCAACATTAAACAAAGACCAATCTACAACTGTAGAAGTTAACTATAGAAGAAAAACACTGAACACCAAGTACTTATACAGATTTGGTCTGGCTTTATGTCACAATTAAGAAACAAGATAAGTAAAAAGCCAGCAAACTTGAGGACAAATCTGGAAAGCTTTCTATTACATGACAAAATGGATATATATATCCACAAAAAGGAGGAAGGCGCAGTGTCAAGAAATTAAATAAAACCCCACAGAATAAATACTAACTCCACAAATATCCTTGATAGGAATTGGTTGGACTATGTGTTGCAATGAGTAAAAAGAAAAATCCACTCATCTGAATTACCAGTCAACAAAACTTTTTTCAGTTATCTAGACTGTGAAGTGAACAGAAAACATGTGAGGACTGCTTATGCAGCTGTACTACCTATATTTTATACTCATTAGTTGCATCAAAAAAATTACTAGAATGCAATTTGGGATGCTACCAACAGCAGATATCGATGCTGTTGAAGAGTAAACGAAATCTGAAGAGAAAGCAAGAAATAATTTACATTATATAAATATTAAAGACTGTTGTCCTGTGCTACGTTGCAAAGGGAAGTTGATTAATGGCAATATGGACGCAGACCTGAAGGCAAAGACCCTGGAGGTTACACAAGTTTGCAAAAGTCTTTCCAGAGGTGCACTGAAGTTAGCCAGTACCACACCAGAAAGCTATACAGTATCTCCACCTAGACAGATTATTCCCAGCTGTGAGGACTACTATTACTTTTCAAAATGGTGACAATCACATCAGGAAAGAATGACAGAAGAAACAAAACCAAGTTTTTTGCCTGTCTCAGTACAAGCACACAACTACAACTAACTCGTAGAAAAGAAACTGATCCCTGCATTTAAAAGTCAAAATGAGAAAAACCCTAGCAGTAGCTTAAAAACACCTCCCTACCCCTATGATACTGAAACTGTAGAGAGAGCAGAAGGCAGCCTAGTTAGAATCTTTTGCTGGCTGTTACCTTCCAGAAGACAGCAACTCTGGAAAGTGGGGGCAACCTAAGCAGACAAAACCTTAAAATAGATAAATACCTTTTGAAGCATATCATACCTGAAAACCATACCCCAAGAGCTTTTGTTTTTAGGTATTTGAAGAACAACAAAAATATTTTCACCTGTTAAGGAGAATCCTATACCACCATCTCCAATTATACAGGCACTATTCACACAGTGACTCATCTTAAAAGACGTGGAGTCACCAAGATGATACTACCCTCAAAGATACCTGCAACTAGGCATATGTAACTCACATTTCACATACAGATGCGTGAGTTTGCAGAATAGTATTTACTGCACTGAAAAGGTTACTTGCTTTTCTGTATTTTACTGAATTCAGCAGACTAATCCTGAACTCAACTTTTAAAAACATGAAAAGTAGTAAAATATTCAGAAAAGCTCTCAATCTTTTTGACTACCTATGGATTTCTCAGAAACGGCAAAGACAGGCAACTGGCAGATACTGTCAGATGCCTTTGCCAATATGTAAACTTCATGTCTTATGTTCTACAAAAACCTGATGTCAGGACACATCTAGAAAGTGCTTGAATTGCTGGGCATGTTTCCAGCTACCATGATGGAGAAACTGGTACAAGCCTGAAACAAGCAAAGAAACCGGTAACTGATAAATTGCTTAACAACTGTTCTCATACTTAGCCAAGCAAATCTGTCAAAAATACAGTGTATTCATCTACATTACCCATCTGACTTAAGTGCACTTAGAAAAATCTTTCTGGAAATCTAGTCGTCATCACTCAGCTTCAGACAGATTTCCCTATGTATAAACGCATCTAGCTGTAGTTTAAAGCTAGCTTTTAATATGGAAGAATCAAAGCTGTAGCAACTCAAGTTTCTTAAAGGGTTATACAAACTGAATATATAAAAGAGTTTTTGTAGTCTACTCAGTATTATAATTCAAGTTAAGAAATGAACCAATGTCATTAAGAACGAGCTGCATCGTTAGGCAAAAAAGGCTTCATAGCAACACAAGAGGGCACGGACATATTGCCACTTTCTACTGTTCAAGAGATGCTCACGCAATGCTATTTGCTCATTCTTTGAATTCTCTTCCTTGGACAAGACTGTCTAGTTACTTTGAAGCCAAAGCATTTGTTTGACCTAAAGTAAATTCTCCTCTGGACACTGATCAGGATGAAAGTAGGAAGAAAATAGGCAAATTTTTCTTTCAGCTCCTCTACTTTTAAGGTTCACTGCAAGACCATTTCCAGCAAGTTTTTCAGGTTCTGTAGAGGTCATTTGTGAAAAGATGACCTTTGTACATTCTTAGTAATTGATGAATAACTGACTTAGAGAACTTTATCTTAGGGTACTTAATTGTGTTTGTATGATTGCACAGGTACCTTGAATATCTTTTTCTTATAGAGTCTGTCAATAAAGCAGGGTAGTTTTTACCAATTAACGAACTCAAAAGGGTAACAGACAATACGCAGCCCCTCATCAAACTATCACCAAACATTAGAAATGCAAGTAACATTGGTCATCCAAAATTGCAGCTGCATAAATCAAGCTTTACTAATATTTAGAGACTCATTTTCTTGAGCTAAAAGTACAGAGAAAGTTTTTTGATTTTTAAATATCTGCAGAACCAAAACTTCACACTTGAAATTTCAAGTATGCCTCTCAATACAAGTAAAGACTATCCGTAATAGTAAATTATTTCCTTTGCATTTAGAAAAAAAATTTTAGCCAGACTATACTTGTTTAGAGGTTCTCCTTCAGATGTCCCTGGCGGCTTAACTGTTTCTGCAGTCGCTTCCATAGGAGCAGTCTGTTCCATTTCACTAAAACAGTGAGCAAAAAACACAAGGTTTTCATCAGTCACACTAGGAAAAAACGTACAGAAAAAAAACTAAGTGACTATGAACTAGCAAAATGAGAAAGACTGAAAAAAAAAAAAAAAAAAAAGCTTTCTATGTACTTGTAACCAAAAAAAGCGGAAACCATGAATGAAGACAAAATAACTCAGTTATGAATACCAGTTTGACTATAGCCTATTTCTGACGCTTATACTTGCATTTTTTTTATTTTCAACTATTAAAATAGTAAAATTCACACTCAATCTTTGAAGTTCATATTTCCTGTAACATTGGTCCCTGTCAAATAAGAGCATACTTACTTTCACTCCACTGGTAAGCTACGTTTTTAAAAAATAAAACCTTATATCTTCAATAAATCATTTCAATGAAACAATTAAGATACAGACACTTCTAGAATTGTTTAGACAATCCCAACTTAATGCCATTTCTATTGAATGTGCCACAACACAACAAAGCATTGATATCTCCACTTGTATTGTAAGTTGTGATGCTACTGAACTTAAAAAATAGCTAGGGAGAATAAATATAAGAGAATTTTATTGAACCTTACAAAGTTCATACCATCTTCACTGACATACTGTACAAGCCAGCTGTTTGCCTTTTCTTACCTAGAAAAGTTTTGTGCTATTAGTTTAAAACAACATTTAGACAACACAGTCGATAACCTGTTTTGTTAGGAGTACATAACTAATCTTTTAGTACGCACTTTTAGAAAAGAAGTCCGTACAACCTTTCAGAAGAGCTTGGAACACCAAGCCCTGAAACTGCCACCTATCAGGATCTTTTTTTTTGGTCTTTCTTTCCCCCCTAACCTTTTAGCCATATACCCTTAAGAAACCTAGTATACATTAACAAACATCATAATCTAAGTTATAAATATAAAGCTATTTTTTAAACAAAACAGCTGTATGTGGCCAATGTTTGCTCTAAGCTCTAGGTTTTACCTTTTTTGTCCATCATCAGCCTTCAATTAAAAAATTCTAGAAATATGAGAATAAAAGCTACTAAAATAATATTGCTAAGTACAAAAAGCAGACAAAAGCTGACTTTTCCAACAACCTTTTTGCTAATCTTAACATAAATCTGTGAAATACAGAATTGAAGTTCCCAACATTTTTCATCTTTTTGATCATTAAATAAATTAGCACATTCTGTCACAGATCTCTGGTGTTTTAAAACCTATTTCAGTGGCACAGTCAGCTAAGTATCTCCAGAGCTGCACTTACTTGTACTACAGCTTTGCAACTTAGACAGGATACACAAAACCCCAGAAAAAGGGACCAAACCTTAGGCCCAGTGACAAGATTTCACTTTTCAGTTGACATTTTGTAGCAATATCAATAAACACTGGAGTCTCACTTCATTGACTATCAGAAAAAAACGTAACTCACTTCAGTTTAAAATAACACTTTGCCCTCACTCAACAGGATTTTGACCGTGGCCTTTATTCAAAAGATGACACAATGCCTTTGCTTCAAGTTAAACTCTTCAGGATAAATATGGATATGAATTCAGAAAGCTGCAACACTACATTCATCACAACAATTAATAGAAAGCATGTCTTAAACCTCAAAATACCCAGACTCTGATGGTCAGAAAATGATGATCTACAGTGGGCACAAGTACACATTGTTGTACCTCATATCATCTTTAACTGTTCCCCAGTTGTGAGCTCCACTTCCACCCTTTATGTCGTCTGTTCTCATTCCTCTAGAGAGAGAAACAGTGTCTGTAAGAGCTTTTTTTCAGTAGAGCTTCAAACTAAAACTAATGCTGACTTTTTGGAAACCAGTTTGTCTATAGAATAAAGGAACAGAACATGCAAGACATTCTACTACAATGTCAACTCTATTGTCACTAAGAACAAGCACATCGAACACTTACATTTTATCATTGCCACTTTGTCTTTCAAACTCCCGTTTTCCTCTTTGGTCAAAGACATCAAAACTTCTGTTTATTCCACCACCTCTTCCTCTACCTCGCATTCCACCTCTTCCTCTTCCACGACCTCTTGTTCTTTCATAGTCTAATTTTTTTATCGGCCTAAAAAGATTTCTAGTCAGAGTTTTGTTTCCATAGAATAGACAGCAAGGAGAAAAAGATTCAAATGATTGCATTTCTGTAGCTGTAGGAAACATCAGTATACAAGAGCCACTGTACAATTTTTAAAGACTACATCTTCAAGTAGCACGGTACAGTTTATCAGTTTTGTCATTAAACTGAACAGAGGGAATTATTATAGACAACAGGAATAGAAAGTTCAGCTGTTTATTGATTAAAAAATATTAGAGAAATGTAATAAAACATTATAAAACTGTCTTATCTTCAGTGACTTAATTGAGCAATAACTCCACTACTCAAATTCAAATTTAAATGCAACTGCTAATAAGTTCTTAAATTTTAAATTACCAACTCTGTAACAGAAAGTAAGAGAGCTATACTCTTAAGTGTTAGAAGTTTGTGGAATTATTCCAGTACAAATACAGAAAACAAAATTGGCATGTTTTCCCTGTCCGAATGGCAAACAGTATAACAAAGGTATAATTTCAGTTTGAACTGTAAAATTTATTCTACTTTGGATCTGCAACAAATGTCCTATAAAATTTCATATGCAAGTTCAGAAATTGAATATTTACACTGCAGACTAAGGGCTAAGTTTTCAGAACTTACCACTTCTTAGTTTTGCCTCGTATTTTTACAACTTAACAAAACAGCTCCAAATTGATCTGCAAGGAAGCTGAAACTACAGCTCTACCAGACATGAAATAGTTCACATTGCACCAAATCTACACACTAATAATGCAACTATGCCTGTAAGTCACTTCTGGCTAAGACATATGTTTAAGAAGGTTAACTCTTTCCCTCCCATATAGATTTTCTATGAGACACTTCATGCTTCTCTATATGATTCATACCTTTCAGCTGTGAATTCTGCTTGCCTTTCTGTTTCATAAGAACTGTATTCCATGGAAAAGGGTCTCCATTCAGTTTTGTCTTGTTTTTCTGCTCTCCTGTTGTCACTTCCTCCTTTCTCATCTTGTTTAGGTGTTTGCTTCTGGCCTACATACACATAAACATATTAATAACAGTTTAATTGAATTGTAGTTACCAACTACTAACTGGGCTGAGCTAACTACAGCTTACAGACTTCTGCTTTACCCTCCCCAGTCCCAAGTCCCCCAAAATACTAAAAGCACTTACAGTTCACATGGCCAGACACAGTCCTTAAATACACACACTTACTTTTCCTTCCATACTGATGAATCTGGCTCATGCCAAAATACTATTTTTGTTGACACAGCCCAGCCATTTAAGAACAAAACAAAACAAAAAAAAACTAACAGGCTAGAGAAATTTCATTTTTCCTCACATGAAGTTATAGAAATGGAGAACAAATACTGTTTCTCGTGTTTTCTCAGAGATCTTGCTGGTGTACTACACAACAAGACAAAGCAGCATCACTGGAATACTTGAACTGCAAGACTGCTGGGTGGCTGTCAGGGTTTTCCCTAAATGAAGAGGAAGGAAAGATCAACTGAGACAGGTGTTAATTGTTGATCACCGCAGTTCTTGCTAGACAAGCTTGATTTTCAAGTTTGAGTCTGCACCTCCACATCAAGCTCACTACCCAAACTATGGTACCCAACAAAGTAAAGGTCACCTTGTTCTATTACAGGTCTGTGGAGGAGAGAATCATTCAACAATGCAGAGACCACTTTCCCTACCTATTTAGTATTAACCCCCATTTCACATACACGTTCTGAGACCTCCTGTAATACTGGTAAAGCAATAGCAAAACAACAAAGAAGGAAAAGCCATTTCAGAGAGATCTGTGGTTCTGTTACCCAGTGCCTCCTAAAAGTACCTCAGAACATGTAATACACTGGCTCAGCTGACAAGATGACTAGCATTGACTGTGCCGGACAAAGCAGGCAGACCTTCACTTCAGCGTAGAGTTAACTCACTTTGATTCCAATAAGCAGCTATAAGTACTGCAGAAGGACTTTAAACACTACAAAGATTACCTGTGATATAAACTGTATAAAAATATTTTAACTGGCTTGACAGACATGCAGCAGTGGATTAAAACTACATGGTTGCAGCAACCACGTCTCTCTAACAAACAGTGTCATCCTCAGATAATTGCTAGCGCAATTTTCAGTTCAGCTTATAAGGGCAAACCAAACTGGAGCCTGATAGAAGCAATAGCATAAGCTATCTGATTTTAATTCTCTGCTATCTATCTGTCCCAATGCACACTCATTTTTATTTAAGGTTCCAAAGGACCAAAGAACCTTCAGAGGGCTGTAACACAAAGGCAATCTTGCGTAGCGTTGGCATAATAGCTTTCACTTATAAAGAACCAGGCTACGCTTTAAGTGCTCTTTAGTAACTCATCCTGGTACATTCCAATTTCGTCTGCTTGTTAGCGTATATGCATATTACTATGCAAGTTTCCTTCAAAACCACAACAGGGTTTTGTGGATCTTTTACTTGAATTCTCACAAAGACTGTGCCGTAGAACTATTGGTCTTTCCTAGGTCAAGCTTAGCTTCTCCTTAAGGTGATTTTTTTGTTCCTTATAGTTAAACTTGCATTAAGCTGAAGAAGAAACCACTGCTCACGTCATCACTGCTTCCCTGGGAGGTCATTGCACCTGTCCCAGTCTGTCAGGTCAGCTGCCTATCACTTTACTTCCTGAACTGACAAACCAGAATTAAAAAAATCTGATGTTTAAGCAATTTCAAACCCAGCTTTTTTCCAGAAAAGACAGCTAAGCTATTATTAGAGAAAGACATCTGTAAAAAGTAAAAGTATCAGACACTAGACCTAGACATCACTAAGGAAAAAAGCTCAGTTTTTATAAGCTGTTAATTAAATAACACAGAGTTAAAATACTAACATTTTTTCACTTTGCCACCACGGCGCATTATTATCAGCATTAGCTTAGCCTATGAAGTAGCATTTAGGTAAGAAGACTTTCTAGAAAAAGTGCTTTTAAATTAGCATGTTTCACAGAAATATGAATCAGAAAAGTAGAAACTGTATTTTTAAGAACATCACTGTTGAGCTCCCTGCCACTGTACATGTGTTATTCACAGAATGATTTTAAACAAACTCAGCAAAATCTAGCTGCCTTCGCAGCGTTGTCTAGCTCCCATCCAAACTTTCTCTACTCGGGTTATCTCTTTCCTCAAATAAATATAATTTTTGCTTGGGAAGAGATAGTTCTCTAGTTATGAAAGCTCTTCACTGGCACCTGCTGACACAATGCTCTCACCATTTTTATTTTTTTAAGGGAGAAAGAGTAAGTTTTTTTGAGAAACAGATCTCGGCTCCCATTTAGACAAACACCATGAAGTATTCAGCTTGCATCTGCGGTCAGTCACTACGAGCCATAGCAGAAGCCTTATTGCCTACTCAAGGAGCGCAGCAGGTGAGGGTGGCAGACGGCATGCTAAGAGCATCAAAATCTTGTATTCAAGCCTGCTGAAACACAGCTGACAGTGCTGCACCGTAGTGTTCTATGAATTCCTGTAAGCCCGAGACCAACTGACCCTGCTAAAATAGATGACAGTCAAACCTACAGAGAAGATTGTATTGAGGCTCCATTTCCACAAATGCAGTGCTGAACCAAGAATTACTTAACTTAGGTTTGAGTAGCACACGCTGGAACTGAACAGTGTTGCTTTGATTCAGTTATGATAAATATTACAGCAACCACAGTAGTCAAAGATTTATGCATCGTATTAGCATGTATTTGAAGAAAAAAAGCAACAACAAAATACTTTTCAAATGACAGCCCATGCTCAGAAGTTTTCTCAATCCAAGACAAAAAGAACGTTTTTGCCTTCCCTAGCTCTCACCTGTAGTTCTATATAAGTTCTGTCCTCAGGTACCCCACAGAACCCGTATTTTCAACTTCCCGATACATGAATTATTCTGTAAGCTTGGTCACACATGTCACCCTTGTGTGTTTTTTCTAGTTTCAGTATCCCTAAGGCGACCAGAAGTGCAGACACTTCAATATGTGGGAAAGTGAGATTCTTTCAAAGGCACAGCACTATTTTCCTTGCTACTGGTACCTCAGTAATTCCTAACGCTGCTTCTCTCAGAGACCAGCTGTTTTAATAGGGCCAGACTCGGTGACCCTCTACTCACTCCTGACATACAATAGCTTGAATTAAAGAAATCAAGCTTGATGCAGCAGAGCTAGTAATGCCGCCTTCCACCTCTAGTCCGTCTTCTACCATGCATGGTGCTCTACATTTAAGGACAGTGAACTTCTCTGACATTTTATAGCTCATTTAAAATACGTGCTGTGGCATCATTCTGCAACTTCGTCATTTTAGTATACTGGGCTAACTAGCCTTGTGTCAGCAAACTTATTTATCCCTCTCACAGTTCTTCTAGCAGAGACATCCCACCCACCAACATACACGTACACAAAATAAAATAAAATAAAAGCTATACTTAACATTTTCCTTTCAGACAAGTTTTGACTGCCTTGTAACTGTTAAAACAAAGCTAACAGCAGCACAGCCAGTGGTCCTAAATTCCAATTTCCCTTTCCAGTTTTTTCTAAGAGATGCTTCTTCCCTCAACTTTTAGCGTAATGGCTCGTTTTTAAATGAAAAAAATGAGCCTCGAGAAACAATTTAGTGGGAGTTCAAAAGAGGCAAGTTACAGAAACCAAACAAGAACAGTGCTCTGGTTGGTCTGGAATTAGGGCAATGGAGAAATGATGCTGTAACTCAGTGATTTCTGCAATTAATTATGGCTCCATAAAAAGACATTATTTTGTTGCCACCTTGGCAAAACATATGTATGGACATACAAACAGGCAACCCGCCCTCCTCTAACATACAGTTGCCTAACTGGAAATACAAAAAGACACTTCACTCTCAGGGACTTACTTTGGTGTATACCAGAGCAAAGCAGATTTAGGACGGCATGAGCAATCCTCTCCTTTGCACACCTGTATGTCCATGTGCCTAATTCCAATACTTCAAACATTTAATTTTGTGAACTAAAGCATGGCTAACTATGTGATTTACAGAACAATACCATGGTATCCCAAAATACAAAGCCAGGCTCCAGTTATTGCATACAACACTCCAAAGAAAAACAAATGGAGTTAAGTCTGTTCTGTGATATTTTTTTCCTTGTGTGCCAGCACCGAATGACAGAACTGCCCACCACAGTCACCCTGCGCACAATCCTTATGAGTATGTATCTGAAAGAATGATACTGGAATTAATTATTTACCAATATGGTAAGTGTAGACAGCATAAGATAAAACTCCCCAGAAACATCCCATGCCATATCAACTTAAAGCAGCAGCTAAAAATTCAGACAAAGTATTTAGGAACTACATCTAAATGTTACACAAGTCATCAAATGTAAAGGAAAGAAGAAAACCTTCTGGAGGCATTAGCAACAAAGGTATAGAGATTTCAACTGAACGGAGCTTATTACTGCATGATCAACAGATTTAGTTTGCCTCGACTGCTAAAGAATGCAAGCTCTGCAACAAGGCCTTTTGAATAAAGAGCTGGCAAATGCAGTTTGGCCACTGTGCTGAGAATGAACAGAGTTAACATCCAGCGCTGCACTGCAGGAGTTGTAGCACCTACAAAGAGCCTTTACCCAAGTCCACAGTGTGCATTTTACAAATAACATTAAAAAACAGCAACTTCTGTTAAAAAAAAAACCACAATCACATCATTACATAGCCAAAAAAATCTTATGTTTTGGTGGACTATGAAGAACCAGTTAATTTTCTCCTCAAAGGGAGATTAAAAAAAAAAAAAAGTCTCCTTATAGTCAGTCATGTCAGCTCACAATAATTTAGATTCTGAAGATCGAAGTACTGAATTATCTTGCGAAGTCCTCTTAGGAGGTTTGTTTCAAATCAAAAACATCTCCAGAAACCAAGTAAAAACTCCTCTGGAAAAGGCAGCCAAGAATTAAATAATACTAAAAACGCTGATTTACAACACTGTGAGCAAACCTTCCACTCTAGCATCAAAACATAACACCAAAAACAGCCTCTCAGGTGACTGTAAACCTTCCTAAGCATTACATGTTTGAAGTCACACAGAAGGCATAAGCTTGCTTAAGTCCTCCTTAAGAATAACAACTATCTTTTTCAAATTTAATGTGTTCAAGAAATAGTACAGTCATAAAAAAAATAAAAATAAAAATAAAAATGTGAAGCTAACATTTTGAAACCCAAACAAGCAATACAATCCAGTAATTAGATAAGACTTGTACAATGAAGACTTAACTTTGTCACTTCAGTCATAGCACCAGAACCAGATTCAGATGGATCTAGAGATTCTCCCTTACAGGATTCCTAAGCAGTGAAATGAAATTAGGAGTCATGCCCTAAGTCTGATAACTTTAAAAAAAACGAACAGTAAGGAAGACTAGGAGCAAAATTTTCACATACATTTTTAGAGGAAAAAAGTACAAGTTTCATCACTAATACCAGAATTGAGTCATTCAATATTATTTATTTGCCAAATAGGGGCATATCCCACTAGAAATGCAGCCATCATTAGAAGCTTTATGCCAAATTCAGACAGTAAGAGAAACTTCCCAAGCGGTTACTTGTTCTCACCCATTAAGCTAGCAGCCCCCTGAAACTTTTTCAGCATCCAGAAGTTTTCTGACTAAATTCTGCATACCAGACCAACTTTGTGGGCCCAAACAACAAGCCAATGCCTGCGGCAGAAGTGCACAGGCAGGCAGGCCCAGGTCTCTCTGCCCCAGTGCTGCATTCTGAGCATCACACATTGACAGCCTGCTCTTCTCAACAAGCCCATGACACAAACATAGGAGTACTCAAAATCCAGGACAGCCACTTTTTTTTAAAGCAGAAAGTACTTTTTTTTTTCCCCTGAAGGAATAGCTCCTAAGCTTAGATGTTTACTCACTTGCCTACGGCATGCTATTTCCTAAAGACTACTTCCAAGCCAGCAGGATCTGCCCCATTTACATTAGCAGGAAAGTGAAACAAGACACAGGTCTGATCTCTCCTACCTGGAAAAAGTGGGTTTCCTATTATCATGGTAGCAGAAAACACTTAAAAGACAGTGCACCAGGCCAGTGGGTATTACCAGAAGACCACATTCCAAACCTGCATGTTTAAGACACCCATGGAGAAGCAGGAGGTATGGACGGCCTTCACCTTTTCATCAAAGGTGCAACAACCTTTTCATCAAAGCTTTACTCTGCTGTTCACTGAATGGGCTCCTCTGCCTTCTGCTGCAGCCACAGCAAAGCACCCTAAAATGAGGTAAGCCTGGTGACAACGTGAGCACTGGTTACTGCCTCAGTACGTATGGGTGTTACCATCTCAGAGGAATCTCAAGACAACAGTTCTAAGCAACTGTCTGAAGTGACAGCTTGTGAGATTGTCTTTTACAAAGATGCTAATTAATTAATAATTTGGCACTGAAAGAATCTCAGCCCCACAAGGTCAAGCAGTTGCTGTTGGAGCAGCATAAAACGAAGTTTAAGCAATAGAACTGGGAGCAGAGATAAAAAGCTGATGGAGGAATAACTCTGGCGCAAGTAATGCTTTTCTCCCTGACGTATTAAAACTCACAGAATCACAGGATGGTTTGGGCTGGAAGGGACCTCAAAGCCCATCTGGTTCCAAGCCCCTGCCATGGGCACCACCAGGTCAGGCTGCCCAGGACCCATCCAACCTGGCCTTGAACACCTCCAGGGATGGGGCACCCACAGCTCTCTGGGCAGCTGTGCCAGTGCCTCACCGCCCTCTGGGTAAAGCATTTCCCCAATACCCAGCCCAGACCTTCTCTCTTTCAGTTTTCAGCCATCTCCCCTTGTCCTATCACGGCCTCCGGTACAGGGTCCATCCAGCTCTCCCCTGGGCGCTGGGGGCTGCCACCACACGCACAGGTTGGCAGCCCCAGCACGGCGCGCAGTGCCGCACACCGCCAGAGCAGGAGCCNTAGAAGCGGTTGGTGACAGTGCAGCCGAAGCGCTCC
Source organism: Penelope pileata (assembly GCA_013396635.1). Classification (NCBI taxonomy): domain Eukaryota; kingdom Metazoa; phylum Chordata; class Aves; order Galliformes; family Cracidae; genus Penelope; species Penelope pileata. The sequence goes on from WBMW01003766.1 coordinate 178,436, forward strand.
TCCATGACGGCGGCCACCGGGCAGCCCAGCGCTCCCTTCATCATCGCCGCGGCCGCCACTCCGGGCCGCGCCGCCGGCGACGAAGAGGTGCCGCGCCGGCTCAGCACCGCCTGTGCGGCCGCGGCATGGCTGCGCCCCGCCCCCCCCAGACCCGGCAGCCAATCGCACCCGGAGCTGCCGGCGGGGCCGCCCCGCCCCCCGCCGGACGCGCGGCCAATGTCGAACAATGATAGGAGTGAGCGGCCAGTCCCAGCGCGGCCCTCATGCTCGGCTGCGGCCAATCAGAACGCAGCGATCCGCCGAGCCAATAATGGCGCGCTGACCGCAGCGGCGCGCGGGGCAGTGGCGGGCGGGGAGGTGGGGGCGGTGTGCTGCTGTCGTTGCGTAGGAGCGCTCTCCGGCAGCGGGCACGGGGCCAGGTCCGCTCCAGGCAGCTGCCGGCCCCCGCAGACTAAACAGCCTTGTCCCGCCTTAGCGGCTCGGTGTGCGCTATCACGGCCCGCGAAGGGCCCGCTCCTGACTGCTGGGAGAAGGTTATATTCAGTCGCTCCCGGAACACTTCCTCCGTTCTGGGAAAGCGCGCCGGCTGGTAACCTCACCGTACACGGCACCTGGTCTGAGCTTCCCCGTACCGTTATGACGGGGCACCCCGACTAACCGGAGCCCCACTGACACCGAGCTAAGAAGAACTGTCCTGGGCCACATATATGACACAGTTAATGTGTATAACTAACAAAACCTTTTCACATTTTTTTTTTAATTAAAACATTAAAAAAGCAACAAAAACATAAAACAAATGTGATATTTGGCCTTGTTCCTGTGAAACAAATGCATGAGCCTGGTCCGATGGCAGTGGTTGCAATTCTCAGTGAGCTCTCAAGGTGCTTGTCAGAGATTTTTGATGAAATTTTACTCTCCCTGTGCTTTGCCCTTCCCAACAGTTGTTCACACATGTACGTACTGCCAAAAAGCAATGACGTGAATAAGGCGTGATTGTGAAGCGAGGGATGTTTCTCTGGTAAGAGAAGTCTTGGAGAAGTCTGGTAGAGAGACATGATCCAATTTTTCTTTGAGTTGAATGGCCAATTGCAACTCTATCCACTCTGTGTGAAAATTTGCAGGTAGTGTATTTATCAACTGAAAGTGGAGTCTCAAACATACCAAACAATTGATGATTTTTTCAGAAATCTTGAAACCTATTATCAAATTCATGTATCAAAATGGAAAGCAAGGCTGTATCTTTTTCGCTGCGAACAGCCAATGTATCAAAATACGTATAATTGTTTGCCATAACTTGAGCTAGCACTGCTCTGCACCCTCCCCGTGTCCTGGGTTCGGCTCAGACAGTGCCAATCGCACACCATAGAAGATGGGAATTAGCTTGTGTGGGGGAAAATGTAAAAGGCCTAATCATAGTTGGAATTAGATAATCAGGAATCTAGGGGGGCTTTGTAGGAGATCAGTTAAGATTCCTAAATGGAGCAGAAACAGAGCTGAGTAAAACCCACCTGTTCCAGCACAGAAGTCACCAACACAAGCTGCTCAGGGGGCCGTGTAGCCTCAAGACTGTGGGCCTTCCCCCACCCTGCACAGCCGCAGGCCAAGGCTGGGCAACAATCCAGCCATTGGCCAGAGCAGAAGACAAGGTGGTAAATAGGTAACTTTTGAAGAATCTGCTGACAATGGAGAATGAACAGGACTTCGAGAAGATGGAGTACCATGAAATGAAATGAAGCGAGGAAGATGAAGATCGAAGAGAGACTCAGGGGGACAGTCCCTGAGAAAGATCAACGAGCGGAACAGAGGAGCGTGAGAGACTGTGGCCACCTGTTATGAGATAATGGTTGACATGGTGTAATTTGTGTGGAAAACCTGAGTTCGGGGCTCTACCTGCGTAGTGGGAGCCCAGCATATAGACCGTTAATTATTTTAATAAAGCAAGAACCTCAGGAACCCATCTGACTCTCTGACAGTCTTTAACACTCACTGAGGTTTGGTGGTTCTGAGGGCCGGGCCAGGCCACTCAGTGGGGCAGAGCTGCCGCCATGGCAGCACTACAGCAGGAGCAGGCTGCAGTATGGCTGTACTGGGCCGCGGGTTGGACATGCCTGGCCTAGTGGAAGAGAAGAGGCCCCATGTTAGCCCCAGGCCTACAGAGCAGTGCTGCCTCTCCCCATGCTTTCCTCTAGATCCACTTATGCAAGGCATCATAGCACCCGCACTGCTGGCTGCACTGTAAAACGGGTTTTATTGGACTGTGCCCATCATAGCTTCTTCTTCATTTAAGGCGTCATAAACAGGTTTGCATCAATGGAAATCACAACAGCAGCTAAGTAAGGACTACTGCTATATGCTCACAAAGAGCCTCACAAAATCCTGGGAGTCAGGTCTGGTCTCTGGGGCTCCAACGTGCTTCAGATGGAAGCAGGAAATTCCTGTAACTCAGCAAAGAGAATATGTTATCATCACTTCTGCACAGCTATTAAGCTGTAAGAAGTAGCTAGTCATAACAATTAATAGCAAAAAAATTCTAAAGGCATTTCCATGAATATGAGACGACAATAAAATATCATATAAAAAATGGTTACCTAGATAAACCATGCTTGTCTCTGGCTAGCTGCTGTATTTTGTAGAGAGATGAAACTACAAGTATTCTCCATGAAAAGAAGGGATTAGAAAGCTGCTTTATTCCACACTCTAGTGTGGAGAAACACACAAATAACTCTGCATTACTGCAACACATCAACAAGAACACACCAAATCTTTTGCAGGCCATAATGGAGCCGTTCAATCAATCACAGCATCCACACAAGATCTCATCAACAAGCTCTGTATCCAGAAAGCTGTTTGGGAAGCCTTAAAACTTTGTTATTATTATTATTATGTATTTAAAACATTCTGTAACCTTGAAGCAAAGCCTTCTGAAGTTATGCTGTATGTTAAAGAAAACAAAGAGATATGATGATGCAATGTATGCAGCTTTATTGTGTCTTGTTTTGAAGGTTACCATGTTTTGGAAAGGTATGAATTTGAGATTTGGTGTTTATGAAATCTGGCTTTGTTTCTACAAAGTTTCCTAAGGGACAACAAAAAATACAACTCGTAGAAATTCCCCACTGATAGCTAATAATAGCACTAGTTAGAAATCTACAGAGACAAGATATATTTGTGTTTTCTAAAATGAATGTAAACCTTTAAAAAAGTTCTTAGTTCTTTGATTCTCTGAATAACAACTCAAATAAAATTTCTGTACTGCATATTTCAAACTCACAACTGATTAAAAGTCTTGCATAGTAGATTAAAGAAAACCTGCGTGTTTTTTTTTGTTTGTTTTTTCTATTTGCAGCTTCACAGTACACATAATCAGCGTGTGACTTCTAAGTTACATAAAGAAACAATAAGAGATGGACAGAGAATACCTAAATGTAACATTTGATGTGAAAACAAACATCCTGCCTGATTTACAACATACATTGAATAAGTAGTGTTGAGAGATGTGGTATAATTTCAGATTTGCATTCAAAGACTTCATCTCCTGTTTTGCAGTGCTGCACACCGGTGCCGAACCTTTCAGGCAGCAGAGCACTCATCTCAGTCACAATGACGGCTGTGTGCCAAAGTTGCTTCTCCATCCCAGTTCTCACCAAGACTGGATTCTTCATGTGTGCAGAACAGCAGCTTCGTAAGCGTGTATAGACATGAAAAACATTTTCACCAAATGACCCTTTGCTTCATTTTTCTTTAAAGGGCGCAGGTGCCTAATTACAGGAGACAGTGTATTTCAAATGGAGCCTGATGTTCCTTTGACCTTTACAGCTAAGCCAGCGAGGGGCATCCCGTCCTTGACCTTTCCTGCAGCCACTCTCTCCTCCCCTGACATGACTCTCATTCTCTTATGCCTAAGTCTCCCCTGCCTTGAACAGAAACATCCCAGATGTATCACACAGCCCAAGGTCTAGCCCGAACAGGTAGAGGCTGTAACGCTGTATTTAGTGGATATAGCTATTATACACATTTTCTTGTAATGTGATTCTACTGAACTCAATTGGCTACATGAATTTTTATGCTGACCAATACAAAGCTCCATCGCTGGAAGAGGACCTGCTTATTGCAACTACCATTCTTCCATCACCTTCACAGGATGAGATGGCAATTAATCTTCATTTCCTTCCCTTCAGAACATTCAGAAAATGTTACAAGAAAGGTTATGGTCGTAAAAGCACAGTTGACGTGATGTGAAGCAGAACTTGAAAAATGTAATAATGAACAGGTAAATGAGAGATATGACCATGGCTAAGTTATTAGGTGAGTCTACATTACAATGTGCAACAGAGTTGTTTGCAGTAGGGCTAAATATTTGCTTTTTTCTACCTAACGACCATCACTGTATCCCAATTTTTCTGGTTAGAACTTCGGAGTATCACTAGAAATGATTTGAGACATGCTTCAGAGAGGCAAAGTGCCTTCTTGGCTCTTCATTTATCATGTACATGTTTGGTTTCGCTATGAGAAGTATAGCATTTACCAGGCTAGGAGAGTTTGATGTTGTAGTTTTTGTTTCTGAGAGAGTTTAATATCCTCAGACTCCTGAATCATGAAGCTCTTCTTGAGTCTAACTAGATGGATAGAACACTGGTACTTTTCACTGTTGTGAATGCTTGCTCCCTATCCTTTCACTGTTTTTGCACTGTGTTTAATAAAAGGAATCCTTTGTTGTAACATTCGACAGGAGTTGATCTAATGATAGGCACGTATAATGTTCCATTATCCTGGCACTTTACTTCTGAGAGAGAACATTTTCTTGGTTCTAAACTATAACACTAAAATATCAGCGCTTTTATATAGTAAGTTAATAGTTTATAAACAAAATAGTATCAAGAACAAACACATTTAATATTGTTAAGACACTATAGCTCAGATGACTATTTTAGAACAGTTTTCACTTAATGTGGCCTGACCCATTAGCTTTGTACGTATGAATGTATGTACTGAAAAGCAGCATGTTTTAATCCCTTTAGCCTATACACATCCTGCGAGCACATTTCCTCTTCCAGCAGCAGAGTCTGGACAAAGAGGTCACTTCTCTCATCCTGCTCATTGTTATTATTACATTAAAAACTACTTTTTAGGGCGGTTAGAGTATCAGAAGTGGCATCAGCTCACTGATTCTCTTGCAATGCCTCCATTAATTTGCATAACAAAGATCTATTAGTAGGGATTAGATAAATTAACAAGATCCATGCAAAGAAGCTGATCTGCTGCCTGGCCCTTGGGCATCATTACAAAATTTCAAACGTATACCGAGCTATAGAGGATAATTACGGAGATATTTAGTTACTTGCTTCTGTCTTTACTGCACAATATCTACAATTTTATGTGCTGAACCGCCACATTCATTGTATCAGTCACTGGAATTTCTCAAGAGGTACAAGTACCACTTGATGCATCACTTACGTAGTTTTGGAAAATTATTCAGTTTGCATTTGGGATGTGATTAATACATCAGTCGTTACTTCCCCCAAGAATACATCATTCTCTTACAGGAACTTTCTTAGAGCTAAAGTTTGAAGGGGGACAGATCCAAGCATGTGGAAACCTGTTCAGTCACTTTGGAAATGAAAGTTACAGGCTGTAATGTTTTCTTTCCGACCCAGTGAGTGATTGGCACAGTGCTGGCAGGACTTTGGCATGTAATAACAAGTTTGAGAAGCTGCAGTATCATTACCATAAACAAGATTTGATGTAAGCAGTAATTAAGGATCTAATTTTTTACTTTTCAGGTAGTTTGGAGAAGGCTAGTTGGGACAAACTGGGGTGTAGCTCACGCTGGCAGAGCTGCCCGTCTCTGGCTGGAGGCTGGATGCTGCAGTCTAGCACTGCAGTCCCCACCCTGCAGTGAGCACTTCCCATTACCCAGAGGTGAGGTAGCTGGAAGCCAGACATCGCAGTTTTGCTTCCCCATGCACTTTCCTCTTCCTGATAGCAGTTACAGCCACTAAAGCTGACAGGGCAGCAGCACACAGACTGCAGCAAACAGAGCGTGACACGAGGAAAAGCCGTAAAATGAATGACTCCGCTGTATCTGACAAAGGCAAACCTCTTCCAGTCCAAGTGACCAGGTTTGTAGCGGATCTAGTGAATGGCTTCCAGGTCGCAGCACGCAGCGCTCAGCCCGTGCCAGGCTGTCCCAGACAAGCCCGAGCTGCCGCACGGCACAGCCCGGCCCGCAGCCCGCGGTTCAGCGCAACGCGGGGCGCGAGAGCGCGCTCTGAAACCCCATTCAGGCTCTTAAAGGCCTGGAAAGCTGCGCGAAGCCAGGAACCGCAGCGAGAGGCGCCCTCAGACGCCGGCAGGCTGAGACGAGCGCCCCGCAGCAGCTCCGGACACGGCACCACAGAGAGAGGAACTCGTCAGCTCCCGGCTCCGAGGAACGGCGGGGACGAGAGGGGCTCGGGTGCCCGTCCATCACNCTGCCGCTCCGTGACTGCGCGCCGGGCTCGGCAATTGGCTACGCCCAGGCGCGAAATGTAACGCGGGAAAATCCTGGGCTCATTGCTGGCACGGAGGGGTCGCGGCGGCGGTGCCTCCTCCTCGCGCGTCGCCGGGACCGAGCTGCGAGCGGGGCCGGCGCCGCTTCGGAAAGGGGCGGG